>JAURVB010003655.1:0-142758 GCA_033002965.1 Piper betle
ATTATTGTGAAAAATGGCGGGTCGTTACAGCATGGTACGTGCAGTCGATTTCTCCATCTCTCGTCTCACTGAAAACTCGATAAACTACTATATATATAGGCCTGGGAAGGGATTCATATAATAGGCCCGAAGGCAACTTGTGGTGGATCTTGTTTTCGAAATCATCCTCGAGGGATCTCATCCTCGAGGGGTTATTAATCCGGAAAATATTCGGTTAAATGGCCCGAGTTAAGTGGGATCCAATAAAACGCCACTTAACCCGTCCTGCAAATAATAACATAAACATACAATAGAAAAGCGTAAAACAAGACGAGTCCTAAACGGACCTGGTAGAAGCTCCAAGCGTGGCATCGCGCCTAGGCGGCGAGCTCCTATTCCGTACCTACACATCAAAACTAAATACTAACGCCCGCTAACTAAATGATGCATCAAACTCAACACAATTAAACACAAAATCATCAACCGTCAAATAACCATAAATATGAAAATAACTCTACTCATTCTATTCATGACAATTTTATTGTATTTTTCCTAAGTTACATCATACACGATTATCATACTCAATTTACTTACTTCATTACATCACTTAACTATCATTCCCTGTTAATCATATCATGCACATGTTTACTTCATTCATAATCTTAACATTCATCATAATAACTACTCAGTTTTAACATGCTATACTAATAATCATCATCAATTTTAAATAAATCGATCGGAGGTAATTATACCTCACGTCGTCGGCAATCGGCGACGGCTAGGGTTCCGTCGCGCGTCTCGGAGCTCACATTCGGCGCTCATCAGCGTCCGAAGCTCGATCGGGCTCCACTGGGCGAGCCCCGCGGAAGATCCTGTGAATTCCGGCGAATTCCAGAAATTCCGATTTCCGGCGGTTTTCCGGCAGCTGCTGGCGGTTTTCCGGCGACTTCCGGTGGTTTTCCGGCGTCAATCGCCGGCGACGTCTACTGGTTGGAAAGGGGTCGTGTTGGGTACCCTCGGAACCAGCTCGGCGAGCCCGACTCATCTATGGCCTCAACATGGTCGACGGAGTTGGCGGCTCGCCGGAAAACGGTCAAAACAGTGGTGGCGGCGGTGGGTGACTCGATCCGGCCGGGATGGGCGGCGCTAGCCTCCGTTCCGGTCGGGGACGGTCGTGGGTTGGTCGAAGACGTCGAGGTGACCACTCGATCACGGCGGCGGCGGTCGCCGGCGGCGGAATCGGCAACGCGAAGCGCAACGCGGGCGCGGCGTCGCGGCGTGGCTTCCCTGCGTCGCGGCGGTCCGATGGGGGCCGGACCTGGTCGGGGCGGCAGGGCGACGCCGTGGCCTGGCTGGGCGGCGTCGATCGGCGGCCAGGCGGCGTCGGCCGTGGCGGCGGTGGCGCGCGAACAGGGGCGGCGCGGGCGAGGGTTTGGGGAAGAAGAAAGGGGAGGTGGAGGGCGTGTGTGGTGGCAAACTCGTAAATATTACTTGACTCGTGTCCGACTCGAGTCAAGTATAATAACTAAGTCGTATTAAATCCTAAAAAAATTCATAAAAATCGGGAAAAATCCCGTAAAATCAAACAAATACCAAACATCGTAATGATATGCTCTAGAACTATCAACCCACCCAAAATGCCCATAACGCGTCCTAACGCGATAAACGGCCTAAAACTAATTCTACGATCCATTATATATCATAATAAAAAAAATGAACTGCATACTCTCATATATTCTGATAACTCATTCTTTTCTGCTGTGTTCATGACGTTATCATCATATACTTGGGCACACATGACCCTCATGGCTCATACACGAGACCGGCGTCGGCTCGGTACACGTGTCCTGAAACTGACTCAACTCGAAAAATAACGGTCGACCCGACCGGTTCTGAATATAAAACCCTAACTCGAATCGTGGGTTTTACAGGGGGGGCTGGAAGGGGGGCGGCCAGGGTGCAAGGGGGGAATGCGGGGGGGGGGGGCACGGCGACAGGCAGGGGCGGGGGAGGGGGAGGCAGGATGGGGGGCTACGGCAGCATGGGGCGGGTTGGGGGGGGGGGGGGCGGGCAGTGGAGGGGGTCGTTGTGGCAGGCGAGGGGGCCGGGGGTGGTCGGGCTGGCAGGGTGGTCTAGGGCTGATCTCTGGGGGCGGGCTTGTGAAATCTGGGTCACTGGATTTCAAGCCAGCAGTTCAGATTTCATATGCTGCAATGCGCTGCCAAACAGTGGCAGCGCATTGTAGAAAATCTCTATCTCTATATATAATATATATATATATACATACACATATATAGAAAAACTTTTCTATGCACTGCATCAAAATGCAGCGCATAGCAACGTATTTGATTATGGGCCGCTAGATCCAAATCCAGCGGCCCACAATCAAAATGCTCCCTCCCCCCCCCTCCGTTCCTTTCCTGCCTTCCGCCCCCTCTCCTGCATTCCTGCCACCCTCCCTCAGGCCTCCCGCCTTCCGGCCCCCCCCCCCTCGCCCTCCCATCATCCAGCCCTCCCGCCCTATAAAACGCCGCCCCTGGACACCCCCCTCATCCCCCTCCCTCTCTGCCCACCCCCCCATATAGGGCAGCGCTACGGTGGGGGTGGGCGGGTTGGAAGGGGGCGGCCGGGTGCGAAGGGGGGGGGGGCACGGTGACAGGCAGGGACGGGCGGAGGGGGAGACGGGATGGGGGGCTACGGCAGCATGGGGCGGGTTGGGGGGGTGCAGTGGAGGGCGTCGGTTGTGGCAGGCGAGGGGGCCGGGGTGGTCGGGCAGGGTGGTGGGCTGGCGGGGTGGTCTAGGGCTGGTCTCTGGGGGTGGGCTTGTGAAATCTGGGTCACTGGATTTCAAGCTAGCTGTTCAGATTTCATATGCTGCAATGCACTGCCAAATAGTGGCAGCGCATTGTAGAAAAAAAAAAATATATATATATATATATATATATATATATATATATATATATAGACACACGCACACACACATACACATATATAGAAAGACTTTGCTATGCGCTGCATCAAAATGCAGCGCATAGCAACGTATTTGATTGTGGGCCGACTTCCCGCCCCCCGCCCTCCCATCATCCAGCCCCTCCCGCCCTATAAAACGCCGCCCCTGGACACCCCCTACCCCCCTCTGTTCCTTTCCAGCCTTCCGCCCCCTCTCCTGCATTCCTGCCACCCTCCCTCGGGCCCCCCGCCTTCCCGTCCCCCGCCCTCCCAACATCCAGCCCTCCCTGCCCTATAAAACACCGCCCCTGGACACCCCCTGCCCAGGACAATTTTCAAGATAAAGCATATGACGAAGAAGAATTAGGCCAACATATTACAATATTCTATCCTATTGCAGAAGATGAGTTCAAACCAAAGGTTGAAATGCAATTTGATTGTTTGGACGTTGCATTCAACTTATACAGTAGTTATTAAAAAATGGACGAATTTGGTATACATAAATATAGTACAAATTATCATGGGAGAACAAAAGAGTTAAGGTCTCAAGTGTTTGTGTGTTCTAAAGAAGGACATTTAAGAGTGGATGAGCGACAAAGAGAAATACCCCAAAAAGGAAAAAAAGAACTCATCCTTTAATTAGAGAAGATTGTCAAGAGAATGCATCAAGGTAACTAAGAATAAAGAGGGCGCATGGAATGTCATGCATTTCGAAGAAGGACATAGTTATGCACTCCTTACACCATCAAAAACTCAATTTCTTAGGTCCCATAGGCATGTTACAAGTGTCCACTAAAATTTGATTAACACATTTGGAGAGACTAACATAAAAACTTCTCAACTAATGTCTATGCTAGAAATTGAAGCAGGTGGGGCTGAAAATATTAGTTGTACGGAGAAAGATATTAGAAATGCCTAGACAAAAATAAAGAAGAGATAAACGAAATTGATGCCCAATTATTGATGGAACATTTTGAGGAAATGAAACAGATGAATGACTCTTTTTTTATTACTATGAAGTAGATGATGACTATTACTTTTTGGCGGTTGGAATTGCAAGGAAAAATTATCAGCTTTTCTTAGATGTGATGATTTTTGATACAACATATGATACATATAAATATGCACTTGTTTTTGCACCATTCACCAGAGTAAACCATCACAGGCAAACAATTACATTTGGATGTGCATTTTTGTGTAATGAGAAGACAGAGTCGTTTGTGTGGCTTTTTGAAACATTTTTTAAATGCATGGATGGAAGGCATCCCGGTGCAATTGTTAATGATCAAGATCCTGTAATGGATAAAGTAATTCAATTGATATTTCCTTCAACATATCATCGTCTTTGCATTTGGCATATCTTTAAGAAGAACACTGAAAAATTAGGTGCAATTGCTCACAGAAGGGAGTTTTATGAGCCATTTCATAGTTTAATTTATGGTGCCGAAAACAAAGAAGATTTTGAATCACAATGGACTAAAATAATGAAAGACAATTGCGTGGAGGAAAATGGGTGGTTGAAATCCATTTGTGCAATTTGTCATGCTTGGGTGCTTGTGTATAGTAAAGGTATATTTTTGGCTGGTATAAAAAGTTTGCAACAAAGTGAATCTCAAAACTCATTTTACTCAAGGTATGTGAACAAAAAAAATAGCCTTATTGAGTTTATACATAGATATGAGAGAGCTATTAAAAGACAGAGATTGAACGAGGCAAAAGAATCATATGAAAACTCATATAAAAGCCCCAAATTGGTCACCCCATTCAATATGGAATGTAAGATGACAAAGGTTTATACTCAAAAAGTGTTTTATAAGTTTCAAGAAGAGCTACAATACAGTATGGTTTGTTGCTTATCTCATAAGAAATTAGATGGGGAGGATGTTGAACAGTATGATGTAACATGTTGTAGAAATAATAAAGAGTTGGTTGTACGTGTTACTTATAACAGATCTAACAGTAGATGAACATGTAGTTGTCCACTTTTGGAAAGTGAAGGTATTTCATGTAGACATTTGCTGTATGTACTTAGATTGAATGAGGGTGATATTTTTCCTGAACTCTATATCATGAAGAGATGGACAATTGAAATAGAAAAGAAAGTTGCTTTTGATGGTGATGGAGTGGAACTTTATGGTGATTGCAACAAAACTTTATTCTCTAATTGGGGAGAATTGCACTATATATTTAATCGATGGGCCAAAAAGGCATATTCGTCATCTAAAAAATTTGAAATCGCCAAGAAAAACTTTTGGAGATAGAAAAATTGGTAGATGATCCGTATCATGCAATACAAGTACATCCATCGGCACAATCAAAGACAAAAGGAAGTGGTAAAAGATGGAAGAATGGTAAAGAACTTGCAGTGGACCATATGGTAAAAGATAGGCTATGCCATGGTTGCAATAAACGGGAGTTGGGCATGATAAACACACTTGCCTTGCAATTGTATCACAACGGTAATGTCGCCTAACATAACCCTTGCTTTGATCTTTGTTATATATATTTTATGTGATTATTTTTCATGTTTTATTTTTAAATATGCAGGCAAAAAAATGTTCCATCTGAAAGTGGAGTCGTGGAGTCTATTCAAGGGCGTCGATGCAATGATGTCGAATGTCAAAGTAGCGATGCAGAACGACTATGATAGCTCCGAATTTGTAACTTGTTTCCATGAATTGTTATTGGCTTTAATCAAACTTCACAAATTTGTAACTTGTAAGTTTGTATTTGTATTCATCATGTGGAAGAAAGTTAAATGAGATGGATCTCTTGTGTTTTGCTTCTGATTGTATTTAAATGTTATCAGAATATATAAGAGGATGCCATTTTTTAAAAAGCTTAATTGCATAAATAATTTTACAACCGTTTACCGAGTTAAAGCGCATTATTGACACGAGGCGAGACCAAGTTAAGTTTTTATTGACTCGAGTCTACACCGAGTCAAGTTTTTATTGACTCGTGTCAGGACCAAGTTAAATTTTTATTTACTTGATTCGAGTCGAGACTGAGTCAAGTTTTTATTGATTCGAGTATAGATTGAGTCAATTTTTTATTTACTTGATTCGAGTTGGGACCGAATCAATTTTTTATTTACTTGACTCGAGTCGAGACCGAGTCAATTTTTTATTTACTTTACATAGAGTTGAGACCGAGTCAAGTTTTTACTGATTCAAAGTATGGGCTGAGTTAATTTTTTATTTACTTGATTCGAGTTGTGACGTAGTTAATTTTTCATTTACTTGACTTGAGTCAAAACCGAGTCAATTTTTTATTTACTTGACTCTGAGTCGAGACCGAGTCAATTTTTTATTGATTCAAGTATGGACAGATTTAATTTTTTATTGACTTGATTCGAGTCGGGACCGAGTCAATTTTTTATTTACTTAACTCGAGTCGAGACCGAAGTTAATTTTTTATTTACTTGACTCGAGTCGAGACTGAGTCAATTTTTTATTGATTTGAGTATGGACTGAGTCAATTTTTTATTTACTTGATTCGAGTTGGGATCCAGTCAATTTTTTATTTACTTGACTCGAGTCGAGATCGAGTCAATTTTTTATTGATTCAAGTATGGATCGAGTCAATTTTTTATTTACTTGACTCGAGTTGAGATTAAGTCAATTTTTTTTATTGACTTGAGTCGGGCCCGGTTGTGGCTGTGAGTGGTGGCGGGGGTTGTCCCGACTCTAACCCATCGATCCATGCTCACACTTGCGGAGGCAATTTCATGTTAGTGATAAAATACTAAGTCATATAATAATAAGAAACAAGTCAATATATTCCATAGTATCATTAATCGAGTCTTTTAGTGAGTATGAGCATATGATGAACTCCAATTATGCAAAGAGAGATGGTCACCCCATCCAGCTACAATCCTATACATGTGCACACACACTACGTGACCCACAACTTATAATTACCGATATTTACTATTAACTCACCTTTTCGGTATCATAAATGCATAATGAGTCGTCTTGCATCATTGTGCCCTGTCACCCATTTCGACATGGGGGCAAGTATTTCATCTTCTGAAAAATTTTAGGGGTGTGGTTCCGTGTCAGACTAAGTTAATTTCTTGACCCTAGTTGCACTCGGTGCATGGTGGTCGAATTTGAGTTTCGGCCAACTAAGGTTGCCAAAAAGAATATACAACATTTGAAGTAATTATACGGACCTAAAAATTCAAACAAAGGTACCATAATCACAATGAAAATCCTAATCAGAAAGTTGTAAATAGTTTATTCGTTAACACATATAATTCATTTGTCTATTGTATGAAATGATATGATATGCGACACTTAACTAAGTACATAAAAAATAACAATAAAATATATTTCACAATAATTAGTTAATCATTTGGTTAATTACTTATAAATGAATAATAATAATTTAATATTTAATTAATTGACACCAGCCAAATTTATATGGTCACACCAAATCATTAATCATTGTGAGGAAAAATCTAAGTGTAATATAATGAGCTAGGTTTTGGGATGTATTCAACAATGAGTTGTTACCAATGCTGATTTTAAAAAATGAGTTGTTAAACCTATAGGTTGGGGAAATGAGTTGTTACCAATGCTGATTTTGGGATGTATTCAAGAATGTGGCTAAATCTATAGGTCGGGGAAATAAATTCTGATAAAAAAGTTTCTTAAGGTGGATAGATGGAAAGATGTCCTTAATATATTTCATATCAAATACTTATTGATAAGTTTATGCGTATTAATAAGGGTGAACTTATGATCTTCGACTTCATTTAATTATTTTGAAGAATTGTAATTGGGTGGGTAGTTATAATAGTAATTTGGAAAATACTATTTATGTTTCCTTAGGTAAACTATTTATACATTTAATTTAAAATTTTTAGGATACTCGATGGTGATTGAGCTAACTGATTAATCAGTTAGATCATAAACTAGTTATTTGTAAAAATAATTTATTGTTTGCTTGAGGGTGTTGTTTGAAAAATGCTCATATATATTTTTTGTTAAACTCAATATAGTTATTCAAAAATAGATGCCTGCACTTACAAAGGTACATCACACACACATTTTAGAAAAAGAAAGACACAACAATATAACTTTATAATTACGAAGGAGAACCATTAAATATAAATCTCAAAAAAATTCCACGAATAATTTAGCATTTCTAAAAAAATTGAACAAATAAATTAAAACAAATAAATTTAGAAGGCATCCTTCTCCATTAATAGGAGGTTCAGTGAAGGATTTACCACTATTGCATTACCTTCAAGAGCGTTTTCCTCGTCATTAAGATGAGGATCACTCTCGATGGCAGTGAAAATGGCCATGACAATAGGGTTTCAATCACAAAATTTCCTAAATATAAAAGAGAAGGGAGTGAACGCTAGGTGAAAAAAGCATCTGGAATAAGCTTGAGATATATTTCACATCTCTAAGAAAAAACAGTAAGAAAAAATTGACAAGATGATATCAAAACGTCATTAAATGGCAATGGGTACTCAAAATCGAACCTGGGCTATCACTACTTACAGATGGTGAAGAAAGTGGGAGGACAGAAAGAATAGGGAGGGAGTAAAATCTAGTAAGAAATAAGAATCAGTAGTTTAAAGCCGGTTTTAGAGTAACTATTTTCTTAATTGTGTCATTATATTTTTAACCTTACAACCAAAGAGGTTAATAAGAAAATACGGTAAACCAAAGAGGTTAGAACTACTAATACTTTTTTTTAAAACACCTACTTTGTGCTAACGATAATCTTCTAGTGAGCGTAACTAACCTTCCAGCTAAGGGTTACCACTTCTTATCTATTTTAAATCATCGGTACTCAAATTATCTGGGGAAAGGTAGAGTGAATTGTTGGTAGTATTTTATTTGTTTTAAATATATAGAGTGAAGATCAACAAATGACGTCGCTTTGGCCGAGTGGTTAAGGCGTGTGCCTGCTAAGTACATGGGGTTTCCCCGCGAGAGTTCGAATCTCTCAGGCGACGTTAAAATATTTTTGGGTTTTTTTAAGCATACCTTATTTTATAATTAATATATAATAACTCCTAGCAATAATACATACACATGTCAGTTATGTTCCACTTCCGGGTGTGTCCACGTTAAGTACTGCCTGCTTATATCGTCTACATGTTATATACAACATATACATATGGAAAAAGCAATCGTTCATTAAAAATTCCATGTGCAGGGAAGTATATCATTCACTTGAAACCATCGCTGCATACACAAATCTTTTTAGGCCAACCATCATTGAGCGCTGTTTAAATAAACCATTTTTATTTTAAAAACTATTTTAATAAATATTACAACGAGGAGGCTTGTAATTTTTGCCTATAATTAAAGTAACATATGATACAATGCACTTTCGTCACTATTTTTGCAATTGTAATTCAAACAAACAACTTACATAAAACAAAGCATGCAACCGTTAATCAAAATTCATTGTAAGTTCGCATTTTGAGGAGTTGAAACTCCCAATATATGTAATTTAAACAAATGAGAAGTTAAATATTTTGGGATTATGTTCATACAAAGATAATATTTTTATCTCTATATTAAATAACATGAATCAAATGCAACCACTGTACACTAATTGACATGGCTAGTCTCACAAAATTGTAAGCTTGTTAGCTTCTTTTTTAATTTATTCTTTAGCTTGGTGGCATTTGCAGCAATTACTGAACAACTAGCCTCCGAAGATGATCCAGAAAAACCTCCAGACTAACATCATCGGTGAAGATAATATCCCTCCGGGATTCTCACAGCTATCTGAGTTGTAAGTAGCAGATGGATTCAATTTTGCCAGCAGAAAACGAGCCTACAACAGTTTGCCCCCATAATTAATACATACTCAGAATTACGCTAGTAATATGGTAAGTCTTTGTTACCATGTATGAAAAGATCAGCAAATCAGCTCCCTCATTGCATTGGAGATGCACAAAAAAGAACATAAGAATGTAAACTATATTGAAAGCAAACCTGAAAGCCGTGTGGATCACATACGACCAATCGAGGAACAGAGAATCACCCCTTGATTATTGATTCAGCATCACCTTGAGGAGCCTTGAGCAGCAGAGCAAAAGCCTAAAAGCGGAACAAGATATTGGAATTCAAGTGCATTAGTATTTAAGAAACTTGGCCTTTCTTATCACAATTGATTGTGCATTTTATATATAGGTCAGCCAGTTTGGTATCAATAATTTGTTCACAAGATCTAGATTTGATATCTATTTTTCAGAACCTCATGCTCTGGTTGATTTTGATAGCCCATTTTCCTCCACTGGGCTATGTAAGTTCCATGAAATATTTCAACTGTGAAATAAGCGTCCAACAGAAGAATTTTGTCAGCAGCTATTGCCGCCACATCCAGGAGAACAGGCTCGGGATCTGTGCTGAAGGAAAAAGATATTAATGAAGGTTGAATCATCACAACAGTATTGGCTACGTTTTTCCTATTCAGGATTGTTCTAAAGTAGGCAGTTTCATCTGGGCTGTTACCAAAAACATGCAGACTCACAATGTATTGCTTCCTTATACAATCAGACTATGCAAACGACAACATTAGCAATTGGTATGATAAGACTACAGAAGCACCCAGCCAACCTGTCCAAATTGAGATCTACGCAAATGGAACATACATAGTGGAAAAAATTGAGAACTGAGAAGATATTTGAAAAGATGATGGACTATCTTTCTGATATTATCCATATGGGGAGCATAAGCATATAAGTGATCGGTCCAACCACCTGACTGGATCAAATTCAGCCTGCAGAGTACCAGTCAATTAGACCACAAATAATTAACAATACATCAATCACTAACCATATGATGCAATGCAACTTCAGGTATTAATGTAGAATCCATAGGGTCAAAAACCGTACCAAATATGCAGAGGAAAAAAAATCCAATTCTTACCTCAGTTTCCATCTTAAAAGAGACTATCCGAGACATGACCACTGCAGCAAATTCTTGAACAAATCCAGCTATCAAATCCTGAATAAGAGAATTCTTCTTTAAGAAAAAAATTATTGATGAAACTGTATCCACTTGTGCAAGAAAGTGTACCATCCGAAGGTGATAAAAATTAGCAAAAGAAAAAATGGAAAAAAGTAACTTCACTAGAATTCTATAAAAAAGATGAAAACCCAATAAGTTTATTGGATCTTCGAAATTAAATCAGCACACCAATGCAGCAGTTATCACGGTAATTTCTTGCACTTAATTTCACAATACTTGTTTTACAAACTCAAAGTTGTCAAATTTAATGCTAAACTGCAATTGAAGAACCCTAAATGAATAATTTACTAAAGATAATCAATAAGTAACAAAGGTGCAAGAGATCATCGGCAGAAAATCATTAAATGTAAGAAATCAACATTATCTGATAGCAATTGATAATTATTGAGCCAACAATAAATTAAAAATACTAGTCCCTTATAAATCACAACCAACAGACCATTAACAAAAGATAGTTGACCTGTAAAATGCCAGGTCCCGCAACCCATTTTTCAGAAAGAGACGTGACACGAAGCTGCATTTGACCATTCCCATGCTGGTAACCGCAGGAGATTATTCAATTTTGTGAGAAACATTATCATAGTTGAACCTTTACGAAAACTTGCATTGAAAGCACAAGTCTGCATAGGCTAAGGAACCACATCATGTTAAAAACTGAAAATAGTATTGATTGCTTGTGGGCTAACCAATTGCATCAGAATTATCCTTTTTCACAATGTCAAATACCAAACACAAAGAAGTTGCCTTATCCAGGCCACACATCTTCCACGCAGTTGTACCACCTTGGCCAAGATCAGTTTCAGAGTACAACGGAGATTTCTGTGCAAAATAGTTCCAATCAGAAGATATCAGGTTAGTACAATTTACAATCATTCTTAAAAAAACTGAATAAACAAGAACATAAGCAAAAACAATGTTCCAAAAAAAGACATCAGGCTAGTACAATTTTTTTACAATCGTTCTTAAAAAAGCTGACTAAACAAGAACACAAGCAAAAACAATCTGCAGATTACCTATTTTTGTCAAAGTAAATAAAAAAAAAAGAAGCAAAAACGATCTGCAAATCACCTTGTAAAGAGACACACATGGACCAATAACACCTACAACTTTGACATCCTTTGAGCATTTACCTTCAAAATTCCGCTGCAAGCACACATGTAAGAAGGCTCATCAGCACAAAGAAGAACCACTCAGAAAATTATAGGACAAAATCAGAAAAAGGCAAAGCCAAAGAGAGATCGTAGATGCATTAGATATCCTTTTGTGTTGACAGTTCAATTTTCCATAACAAACTAAGGCAAATATTTATGTCATCATGCTGTCCCCAAATAAGTCAAATAATTCTAATGTTGCAGTCAAATTTTCAAATAAAGTCTTATATTTCATCATCAACATCACCATAAATTGTCCATAAAACATTCTCTTAGGCGTCATATTCAATGTAAACTATTCATATGATATGATGATTAAATCTAAGTCATTTTACGTTTAGCCAGCATTATGGTATTTCCAAACAGTAACAAATTAAAAAAAAAGTGAAGAAATAGGCCATAGAATGAAATCTAATCAGCAGCTCGAAGATTAGTAGAAACAGATTGTCAATGAAGAAAAGTTTTCTACTTCAACAGTATTGTTAATTTGCTGTTAATTCTTCTTCTTCTTCCTTGAAGATAAAGAATATCCTGGAGGTGCAATTTGTATCTTCCCTCTAGCTTTCCTTATAGGTTTGCACCATTAGGTAGAAGAATACAGAACATTTAGATGCCTATATTATACCACCCAGTGCCTCTCTTAATATCTTTGAAAAAGTAACATGAAATGGTTTATACCAATCAAGCATCTTGTTAGTTGATTAAAAGAAAAGACATTTTTTCTGTTCTATTGGTACCCCTTCAGTAAAACTTAAATATAGGCAGGCCAATCTGTTCCAAATACACCAAATCATTTATTGATACATCAATTCAGTATTTCAATTGCCCACTTTCACTACGGAAAAACGTTGTGAAATGTGTTTGCAACTTGTTTCATGAACGATGACCAATGAATGACTAATTTTCATAGAAGTTCAATATCATGAAAAGAGTGAAAACCGTAAGAAAAAGTAAAGTGGGTGCTGAACTGTAATCAAAGGTAACAACTTTGGAGAAGAGACAGGAATACAGACGTTTTAAAGAAACTACTTTTCTAGCGGGGAAAATTGGTGCCAACCATACTTGCTCGTGCACAAATCAATCCTAAAGGTAATTGATCCTCCCCACTATTTTTCTGTACAGAAACACGTCTGCTCATAGTAGATAAGCGGAAGGAAGTGGTTAAAATGCAAACCAATATTCCATATTCAAAGATTCAAATGCGGGGTTTCTGTAAAGAATGAATGCCAACCTAGATTTGCACAATGACAAAGATAAAACATAAAATATAAAATACAAAAAATGGAAAAATAGAAATCAAGTTATTACTTACACTGAGGCAAAAACTTAAAGATCAAGAATGATAGTGTACAAACCTGGTCAAGAGCACATGCAAACACATTCAACACATGCCCTTGAATCACTAATTGCTTTGAAAGCCCCTCATAAAACTTAACAGCTTTATGATAATAAGGAGCTGAATGTTTATCCAAGTCCTTGTGCGACCGTATTGGTTCAGACCGGTTCTTTTACATGATCTGCAAATAAATTCATGATGCACGAAGCTATCAGATGAGGCCTAAAAATGCTTTTGGTCATTGTAACTTCATCAAGCTCTGTAACATAAAGATCATGCCAGTACAGATTCAGTACAGATTCAGCACAAAAAGGAATCACATTACATAATATTATTATGATTTTTCATATACGCGTTTGTTGATTATGCATAAAAAACTGATAAGAAAAAACAATTAAAGTGGAAAAAACAGATCAAAATGCTAAACCAACAAACTTCATTACACACACATATATACATTACGCACATCACAAACTGACTCACCGCACCAAGACCTTCGGTAGCTGGCCCTCCAATGAAGGCCATAATTCGAGCAGCAGAGCCAGGGACACGCCCCCAACAAACTAGCAGCATCACTTAGCGCAGTGCTAGTGCATCTAGTAGCTCGTTGCTCACTCGGTCTCGACCATGCATCTTTCTGAAGCTCCTCAAGCAGCTAAACACAGCCAAACGCAAATAATAAGCCAAAAAATAATAATAATAAAACAAGAATTTGCTCAGACAAGAAGAGAATTGCGACCAAGATTACCGAATTCATGACGAATTCGCATTCCCACGCCGGCAACAAGAACCTGGAAACGCTATCGGCGGAGAACCCATCACGGACACCCGCAACAACCGCGACGGGGGGCTTGGGGCTCTTGGCAAAGAAGCTCATCTGCTCCAGAATCTGATCCTTGGTGACCTCCTTCGTCCCCTTGAACACATAGCACTTGGGCACATGCCCGTACCCGAGCTCGTGCACCTGCATGTAGGCCCCGAACGTCACCAACCCCACCAGCGACTTCTCCGGGAGTAGGTCGAACGCCTGGGCTAGCGCCGACTTCAGAAATCGTAGCTCCTCCTCGAGCACGCAGGTGTCGACGACGAAGAAGAGACGCTCGGCCGGGACGGAGTTGAGGGCGATGGAGTTGTAGGTGGGGGAAGTGGTTGCGCTGGTAGCAGATGAGCACAACCAGATCTTGGCGTCGTAGTCGACGACGCAAAAGTGGTTGAGGAGGGATCGGCAGGTGCGGCATCGGAGGGGGCGGGGGCGGGGGCGGGGTGGAGAGGGGTGTAGATCGTGTCTGTTCCACGATTTGAAAAATTACTAGCAATTGGCCTACCTTTCATCAAACTCGTTTATTACCTTAAATTCATATACCAAATCCAATTATTTAGGTTTAAAATTTTGCTATTGGACTTCAACCCTACTGTTTTTTACCCAATTATATTATATAAAATTAAATTGAACGACACAACGAAAAATTAATTTATAAATAATTATTTTAAAAATAAAAAGATTTAATAGGATAATACAATAAAAAATTAAAAACATAATAATTTAACATATATATATATATACTCTAATAAAATTTAAATTATATTTAATATAATTTTTATTAAAAAATTTATATTATTGAAATTAAGTATTGGGTACCCGATATTTGAAACCAAACCTGACCATTGTAAACCAGGTACTCGATATCATAAAATCAAACTCAATTATATAGATACAAAACTCTATTTATACGGGTATGGTCATGTCAAATTTTGCGGGTACTCGACCCGACACACACCACTAGGAACGATGACTCATTTTCGTATCTATTTTGAAATTTTAAGAAAAAGGAATCATTCTTGTATCTATTTTGTAATTTTAAGAGAAAAAATAGAGATCGTATTCTCGTATCTATTTTGAAATTTTAAGAGAAAGGAATCATTCTTATATCTATTTTGTAATTTTAATAGAAAAAATGGGGATCTTATTACAATTAATAAAGGTTTTTTTAAAAGAATAAAAGATAATTAAAATTACATTGGAAACTAAATGATAATTTTAACTATATAAATTCCCCAATTACAATTTTCTAAAGCAAAAAAAAAGAAGTAACTGATGACCTTATGTAATTATGATTATTTTTTATACTTTTGGGTAATAAGCCCCAATCTATAAATAAGTTGTTAATGTTTTAGCCAATCTCTCAAACAAGATATTGTTTCACTTTCTAAACCTCCAAATTACATTTATTACTTATTTCTAAACCTCGTAATTTCAGCATTATCTACCAAAGTCACAATAGAGATGTACAAATTCATGTTGGATTTTAGAGCTATATCTGTTTGGAAGTCCCATGCTAATCTAAAACATATGACTAGAGCCTTATTAGCATAATTTTTTGGGTACATAACATAGATGAGAACATTAGTATTAATCCATTGTTCGGATGCGGGATTGTCCGCCCTCGCGAATTGTGTCTTTTGATCTGGGTTTGAGAGTTCAGTTGGATTATGGGGCCCTTACTGCACAAAGAAATAGTGCGATAAAAATAAAATATCACAGGTACAAAATAACACACAAGAAACTTTACGTGGTTCCTTAGGGTTCAACTTAAATCCCTAATTCAATCCACGGTGATATTGGTACTCACAATCCACTAATTTTCAATTCTTTCACAAATTATAAATCTTACTAGAATTTTTACCACTTTCATTTTTTGACTCCGTATATAATTCATCTTTTGAAAAGGTTTTAAATCTAGTCATGTAGTGCTTTAGTGATGAAATAGACATTACCGTCGCACCTGGAATGCTGGAAAACGGTGGGGTACCAAATTTTGTGTAAATCAAAGTGTGGGGAGTTCGAAGAAATAAATTCCAAATTATGTCTTCTAAATTGAATGGAACCAAACCTGGTTGGTTTTGTTCAAAGGTAAGTACGTCGAGCAGAAAACGAGTAGGTGATGGTCAACTAGATGTAGACACAGTACAATCCACTACAAATGTGGGCGAGCCAATTCGAACTCGAACGAAGAACTTCAAGAATGGATTGGACAACTTGAATCGGCACTTGATGATGAACTTGCTGTAAATAGGTGAGCTTCTGTTGCAATGAGAAGTGCATCTAGAAGAGAAGATGCCAACCTAGCAAACCGGTGAAGTCTAGACAAAATGGACTAGCCAACCAACCAATTGATAGTAAGCATTCTTACGGGGCCACAAGAAAGGCCTTTGGCGATCGCCCCAACCAACGTGGATTTGTCAAACACTCCTCGAGTAAATAACATGTTTTCTCATGTCTCGGGATCCATGTCACAAGGATCCCCTTTGATAATTTCACCATCTGAGCTAAGTTGGACGCAACACTATCCCACTATGCAACTGAGTTGAAGTGAACATAGTCCACTCCCACATTCAACATGGTTTCCACAGCTACCATACCCATACCCATTGTACAACCCTGCTATCCCCCAATCTTTAGTTTCTATGGCATTTCCGCCACCGATTACAACCACGGTGCCCATCCCAACGGTGTTGCCTTTGGTGTCAATGGTTCAACCATCAATTCTTGCCACAGTAGCTCCACCACCAGTTAGTTATCCTCCATCAATCTATCCTACAACTGTTCCAATAGCGCCGGTTACACCAGTTGTATCGGTTCAAGATGCCTGCTTTGATGAGTTGAAAGCCACAATGGATGCACAAGCCGCATTGACTGCCGCGCTGATTGTGCATAAGGATAAAGAACCAAGTGAAGCAGTAAAGCATCTCCATCTCCTAGCTGATGAAGTTTACACAGAAAAATTTACCAGAAAAATACAAATGCCCAACCTTCACGAAGTACGACGGAGATGACAATCCTAGAGATCACATTATAATCTTTGAAATTGAGTGTGGAGCAATTGCAACAAATGAGAAGTTAAAGTTGCAGCAATTTCCTACATCCCTCAATGGCAATGCCTTAAGATAGTTCAATAACCACGTTCCTGAATTAATTAGTTCATGGGATAAGTTTGTTGAACAATTCATAGAATATTTTTAGTCAATGGAAATCCAAATAAAGATAGAACACTTACGAGAGTGTTGGGGAGAGAACTGGGTGAACAGTTTACAATATATGTGAAGAGGTTTAGAAGCCTAACATCTCATATCAAAGAGACCCTTGAGATCAAGGAACTTGTAAAGATTTGTGCAATGAATGCTGGACCAGCTGCTTGGTTCTTAAGTAGTGCGCAATGCAATACTTTTAAACAACTCTTTGAAAAGATGTTGATCTTCGAGGAACTTGGAAGGGTTTCTGCTTTCTTGAAGAATGCTAAGACATCAACCAATGCTATCACTGAACTCGACGAGCAAGGTCGGGAAAAATAACAAAGGAACAACAACGAAGGGCAAAAAGTCACGCCCTGACAATGGCGCAAATGGAGGAATAGGGGATTACACCTTTAATTTTTGAGATACTGAAAGGTGGTTTGATGTTTTGGTCAAGCAAGGAAAGATTACACCATGGACACCGAAGAATCCATCAAAGCTGGAGGACAAGAAGAAATACAATTTCTGATGATACCACCAAATGGTTGCCCATCCGACAGTTAAATGTCGGAATATAATGGAGAAAATTCAAGAATTACTCAACAAAGGAGAAATTAAATATAAAGCTCCCGCAACACAAAAGGCACCAACAGCCAATGTCTTATTGACCATTTCAGATTTGGGGGCTAGATTTTATTGGTCACATCCATCCATTATCATCAACGGGTCAAAAGTTCATCTTAACGGCGATTGAGTATTTTACTAAATGGGGTGAAGCAATACTGACAAGGAAACAAATAGGAAAGTGTGTCAGTCAATTCATTAAAGAAAATATCATTTATCGGTTTGGAGTTCTACAACCTGTAATCTAATGGACAAGTGGAATTTTTTAACAAGATTTTAAAACAAATGCTACAAAAGATGGTGGCAGACAATTAACGTGATTGGCATGAAAGGCTACCTGAAGCATTATGGTCATATTATACTTCCGCACGTGTGAGTACCGGAGTTACACCATTTTTGTTAGTATATGGGATGGAAGCTATCTTGCTTTTAGAAGTAGAGTTACTTGCACTAAGGATGACCACTACTTCACACTTATCACCAGAACAAGCGTAGTATGTAGCAAATAGAATTACATCACTCGAAGCAATTGACGAGCATCGTCATATTGTAGAGGAAAAGTTGAAAAGGTATCATGAAACAATGACAAAGAAGTAAAACCAAGACATTAAGCCCCGCAAGTTCAGCCCTTAAATGTTTTACTATTATGCAACACCCGTGAAGTTAGGGCCGAGTTGCCAATGTCTAAATTTTCCCCATCATGAGAAGTGCCCTACATTGTGAAGTGAGATATTGGTAAAGGATGCTATGAATTGTTAACAATTGATGGAGATTTCTTGTTCCAATTTAATGCAAGGTACTTAAAAATTTAGCGAGACCCTGTGATAGGGGGCTGTCAAATGAAGCCTAAATGGTGCTCAGATAGATTGATGTACTGTGTACACAGCAAAAAAACGAGAAAGAAAAAAGAAAAAAGAAGCGAGTACCGTAGAGAAGAAATGTCACCCACCATGATATATCAGGAAGGCATCACAAGAAAAGTGGAGAGTTTTAGATTGTGAAAAAACAAAAAGACGGTTCTAAAAGGAAAAAATAACAAATTTATATTGCAGCGGAGCAAAGATACTCTAATCGGTTCGGTTGCTATTCTTCAAAGATATCCACTGAACTGGGGGCTAATGTTTGCACAAGTTTAAACTTATCTATTTATGCAGATAAGTATTGAGAGATTCTAAGGAAAAGATCTTTACTGTTCCAAATCTACCGAAGGATATTTTTTAACTGAGAGGAAAAGATTTGTACTATTACGAAACTACCAGAGGAAATTTGTGAAAAAATTAAACTGGCCATGATTCCACGCCAGTAAGGACGGAACAGAAGGGCTCACAACATCTATAAAACCAAGTCTAATTATTGAGATGGGGAGGGGTAAGAAAAAGAAAATTTGAGTCTTGATAATTACTACACAACTGTTCAGAGCTCTCATCATTAACTCATGAAGGCCTCCCTGCATATTTGCATCTTTTGATTCACCGGAATTGAAGGAAGAAGTTTGTGTTGCTGCCTAGCCGGAAAGTTGCGGTCACATTGTTGCTGAGAAGCCTAGCCTAGGAATCGTCCTGGAGTCATACCACTTTGTCGCTTGGCAAAGACGTTGCTGCTGAGGAGTCCTCCTGGAGCCTAACACCTCCGTTGATTGGAATGAAGGACGATTGCACCTGCAAGAGCCGTTGTGAAGCCTTGCCGCATCATATTTGTTCGAAGGGGATTTTTCTTTTTGCAGGTAAAAACAGGGAAGTTATCATTCAGCCATGACGAGCACCACCGACCAAGAAGACGAGTTGCAGTGCTGCCAGAGTCTGCCCTTGGAGCATTGGAATGGCTACTTTGTTGATCACCGTCACATGAAGTAGAAAACCCAGCTCTTTATCACTGCAATCTCGCCTCCTTGCCGCCGTTGCGGTGAAGGGAAGAAGCAAGGTGCAGATGCCGTCAAGAACTACCAACAAAAGCCCAGTCCTTTTGTTGAAGTTGTTGCCGCCATCCAAAGTTGGAAACCAATCAAAGCAGAGCATGGTGGAAGAGCAACATTACCCTGCCCCAAGGGAGCATGATTAAAGTCACACCGCTTGCTGCTATGAAGGATTTTGCTAGATAGGAGATCCATTGCTGTCACCATGCATACAACTCAAAAGCCCAGTCCTTTTGCCGGTTGTTGCTACTTGCTTACCACTTCCACAAAGGACCATGAAGGTGTTGCCCTGCTGATTGCCGTCGCTAGGAAGAGAAAGGTCGCTGCTGAGTGTCTGCTGCTATATAAAATTGCTGATCTCACATGTTGTCCATGAGTCCCACCATAGTATGATGATGCCATAGCCGAAATTTTAGAAGTGTTAATCGGATCAGGCAAAAATAAAGGCCTGAATTTGAACCAGGAAATAGGGCATCTGCCTTGCTGTTTACTGGCACTGGAATGAGCGTAAAATGCCATTGTAGCATTCTAGTCATCTCACTATTTTTGCACGACTTTTTATTGCTGCCGACCACTGGATTTAAGCCACCGCAATTCCATGACCAGATTTGTCACTGATGGTTTTGTTGCCCTGCTATCACGGCCATGAAGAACCACCGAGGAGCCCAGCTATGGCCGATAGTACTTGGCCAGACGAGATAGCCGACGTTGCTTCACTTCCGCCCGACTGCTGGAGACGAGTTCAGCATGCTAGTGTTTGACAAAGGAGAAGAAGGTTCCCCTAGTAGCTGCGCACGACAAGAGCTTTGCCTTGCCATTGTATTGTTAGCTAAGGAGTGCTATAGAGCATGGATCGAATAAACATCAATGGGAAAACATGATTTGCTGGTGGCCGGGAGCCCTTACTGCCATCGAGAAGGACGACCGTCGCCAGTGCATGTGGGCTAAAGAAGGGTAAAAGTTCGGAAGTTGTCCGAGACCTATCTGCTAGATCCATTAGCCCATTCGCTGACTACTTGGCTTTTGTGGTCTTACCGTGCCTAATGAGTTGACTGTGTCTCCATCTAGTTGACCATCACATACCTGTTTTCTACTCGACGTAGTTACCTTTGAACATAACTAACCAGGTTTGGTTCTATTCAATTTGGAAGACATAATTTGAAATTTATTTCCTCAGACTTCCCACACTTTGATGTGTACACAAAATCTGGTACCCCATTGTTTTCCCGCATTCTGGACGTGATAGTAAAGTCTATTTAAATTAAACCCTACGAGCCCACGTAAAATTTATTGCGTGTTATTTTGTGCATGTGACATTTTATTTTTATCGCATTATTTCTTTACGTAGCAGGGCGCTTCGGTCCCACCGAACCTCAAACTCGGATCGAAAGACACAATCACTGGGGGCGGACAATCCTGTGGCTGAAGGTAATTTTCTAGGTTCAATCCATAGTGGAGTCGCCAAAAATATGCTCAAATGTAGGATTATCCACCCCAATGGATTGCGTCTTTCGATCCGGGTTTGAGGGTTCGGTGAGACCGAGGTGCCCTTGCCGCACAAAAATAGTGCGATAAAAGTAAAATATCACAAGCACAAAATAACAGGCAAGAAATTTTACGTAATTCCTTAGGGTTCAACTTAAATCCTTAAGTCAATCCCCGATGAGATTGGTATTCACAAACAACTAATTTTCAATTCCTTCACAAATTACAAATCTTAATACAATTTTTGCCACTTTAATTTTTTAACACCATTTATAATTCATCATTTGAAAAAGTTTCAAATCTAGTCCTACAGTGCTCTAATTATGTAATAGACTTTACAGCCACATTCGAAATGTGGGAAAAAGTGGGGTACCAAATTTTGCGTAAATCAAAGTGTGGGGAGTCCGAAGAAAAAATCCAAATTATGTCTTCCAAATTGAACGAACCAAACCTGGTTGGTTCTGTTCAAGATAATTGCGTTGAGCAAAAATCAAGTAGGCGATGGTCAACTAGATGCTGCCACAGTCAAGTCATTTGGCACGGTAAGACCAGAAAAGCCAAGTAGTCAGCAAATGGGTAGATGGATCTAGCAAACAGGTCTCGGACAACTTCCAAACTTTTACCCTTTTTCTGCCCCACATCCATTGGCGACGGTCGACCTTCCTGGTGGTAGTAAGTGCTCCCGGCCACTAGCAAATCAAGTTTTCCCAGTGATGATTCTCTCCATGCTTTGTAGTACTCCTTAGTGAACAGTACAATGGCGAGGCAAAGCTCCTGCTGTGCGCAGTTGCTAAGGGGGAACTTCTCCTCCTTCGTCAAACACTGGCATGCTGAACTCATTTCCAACAGTGGGGTGCGGAGCCAACAACGGCTATCTCTTCTTGGCCAAGTACTATTGACTAAGGTAGGGCTCCTTGGTGGTTCTTCGTGGCGTGATAGTAGGGCAACAAACTATTAGTGACAAATATGGTCTTGGAATTCCAATGGCTTGAATTTGGTGGTCAGCAGCAACAGAAAGTCGTGCGAAAACATTGAGATAACCAAAATGCTACAACGGCATTTCACCCTCATTCCAGTGGCAGTAAATAGTAGGGCAAATGTCCTCTTTCCTTGTTCAAATTCTGGCCTCTGTTTTTACCCTGCTCCGATTAACACTTTACTTCCAAAATTCTGGCGACGACGTCGTCGAACTCTGGCGGAACTCGTGGACAACATGCAGAGATTAGTAATTTTTGGGATAGCAGCAACACTTGGCAGCGACCTTTCTTTCTGGCGAAGACAATCCGCAAGAAAACACTTTCATGGTCCTTTGTGGAAGCAGGACAGCAAGTTGAAACAACCGGCAACCAGCAAAAGGGCTGGGCTTTCGAGTTGTATGCACGGTGACAGCAATGGATCTCCTCTTTGACCGGCGGTGCTCGGGCAAAATCCTTCATAGCAGCGAGCAATGTGACTCTAATGATGCTCTCTCGGGGCAAGGTAATGCTCCTCTTCCACCATGCTCTGCTTTGGTTGATTTCCAACTTTGGATGGCAGCAACAACTTCAGCCAAAGGACTGGGCTTTTGTTGGCAAGTCTTGACGGCAGCTGCACCTTGCTTCTTCCCTTTACGGCAATGATGGCAAGGAGGCGAGATCGCAGCGGTAAAGAGCTCGATTTTCTACTTCATGTGACAATGATCAACAAAGTATCCATTCTGATGCTCAAGGGCAGACTCTGGTGTCTTCTTGGTCGGTGGTGCTCCGGCAAACTCCTTCATGGCTGAAGGATAACTTCCCTTGTTTTTACTTGCAAAAAGGAAAAATCCCCTTTCAAAAAGATAAGCTGCGGCAAGACTTCACGACGGCTCTTGCAAGTGCAATCTTCCTTCCTTCCAATCAGCGAAGACATTAGGCTCCACAAGGTCTCCTCAGCAGCAATTTTTTTTCAAGTGGCAAGGCGATATGACTCCATGACGATTCCTAGTCTAGGCTTCTCGACAATGGGGTGACGACAACTTTCTGACCAGGCAACAACACAAACTTCTTCAATTCCGATGAATAAAAAAGATGCAAATATGTAGGGGAGGGAGGCCTTCACATTTTGAAGACGAGAGATTTGAATGGTTGTGTAGTAACTATCAGGACTCAAAATTTCTTTTTCTCCCCCTTTATCTCAACAATTAGACTTGATTTTTTATAAACGTCAAGAGCCCTTCTGTTCCGTCCTTACCTGTGTAGAATTATGGCCGGTTCAATTTTTTTCCAAATCTTCTCTGGTAGTTTCAGAACAGTACAAATCTTTTCTTCTAACTAAAAAATATCCTTCGACGGATTTGAAATAAAAAGATCTTTTCTTCAGAATTTCTTAGAACTTATCCATGTGAATGGATAAGTTTAAATATGTGCAAACATCCATATAATTCGTTGAGTAATCTCACATCAATTCTGAGAGAAATCAGTAATTTGTATATAAGTTAATAGAAAAAGTTTATTCTCTAAGCTAATTTTTGGATTAAAAGTGACCTATGATGATTGTTGCAAGTTATTTTTTGAGCCCAAAAAGCAACCTAACATAATTCATATACATTATTATTTGAATAGAAGAAAACGAAAACTCATTCATAATTCATATACACTATTATTTGAATAAAAGAAAACAAAAACTCATTTGACAATTCGATCAAACAACCTCGCAACAAGTCAACTAGCCTAAATCGGATTCTCCTAAAACCTCCCTTTATAATATATCAGCCATGTCAACTAAGGTTGTATGTAACGGTAAGTCAACTAGTCCAAATTGGAGTCTCCTAAAACCTCAGTATAACATGCCATCGCATGTCAATTAACGTTGTATATCGTTTTTCATGTCAACCAAATGAACATTACCTAGATCATTGAATTATAACAGTACTGTCTATAATCTTACTAAGGTTGGCA
The DNA here is from genome assembly GCA_033002965.1 of Piper betle. Taxonomy (NCBI): domain Eukaryota; kingdom Viridiplantae; phylum Streptophyta; class Magnoliopsida; order Piperales; family Piperaceae; genus Piper; species Piper betle. The sequence continues at coordinate 24,378 of JAURVB010003655.1, forward strand.
AGCCATTATCTTTGCTTATTAGTCCACAACTCACATGCCCACTCTTGGACCAGACATATAAAGCCTAAAGTTACTGCATTGCTTGTTATGTCAACTACATACTCAAAAATCTCTCCCAGTTTCAACAAAATTGAGAGTTGATTACAAATTTGGCTTCCAAAGCTTACAACATCCTCACTATATCTCAATAAATCAAAATAACCAACATGGCACACATAATCTCACACAAAATTGCAACCCAGTTCTTGGAAGCAAGGAACTCTACAATTCGATAATAGATATATCATGTGTACTCTGATTGTCCCTGGGATTTCATTTCCACCAAGATATCATGATTCTCTTATCAAGGATTTTAACTCTTGTTTAAATAAAGGAACTTTATTTGCATTATGAGCATAACTAAAGCCACTTGCTTGTAATTTCACAGCTGTAAAAAAGGCAACTACTGCGTACCGTTATCGAAAAAGCAGGACTGAGGACATAACATTCAGAAAGGTTTTATGTCCGTACAAGTATCTATTTCATTAACTCACCAAAAGAAGATAAGCAAATTGATCTATTAGTACAAACCAAAAGGAATTATGGTATTAACAGATCACATCCTGAGGAATATTACTAAAAATCCATATTAGGTCAGTATATTGTACATTCGCACCATTTAGAAATGTTATTAGATAAGAAACCAATAATTTGTCAATAAGAGAGTTTACCACCAGACTTTCCATTAAATCTAAATCTTTAGATCCTCACGGAAAAGTACTGCCATTTCCTCAACTTCAAATACCTATAATTGAGCAGTAACTTAAGGCATCGGGGCTAGCATATTTTCTACTCATAAATTAATTGGTGGGAGAAGCTTTTTACAAATTTAGCATCCTTCAAACAGATGGATGCGTTAATAAAAACCAACTTCACTTTTCACTTAAAGCAGTTCATCTATCCATTTTCTATTATAAAATAGTATTTAGAATAATAGCATTTCAACAACTTGTTCTAAAAAATTAATTGCTTGGGTTATTGTTGTTAACATTTTCTCCACCAAAGCAACAAAATATAGAAATCATCTTTTCATACAATTGAATTTTTTGCAGACATCATACAGGAGCAAAAGAAAGCACAAAAGATGCATACCTCATGAGGTACCAACATCTGTGTAGAGAGTGGAAATGTAAAAGACCAGGAGCTAAGCTAGAAACATAACAAGCATACAAGTGAGTAACAAAACTCAACAACGGCATTTATACAACTCAATGTACATACTACCTTGTTAAAAATTTCATCTTCAGCTTTAACAAATATAACTGGTTCATCGTCTCCTCCCTTGGACCGTCCATTATTTTTTATCTAGATCACAAATCACAAACAAAAGCTTTTAGCTCCAATACCAGTAATGGGTACACAATACAAGTTTTCAAATTTACCTCGTAAATTTTCGTAATAACCAGATAAAATTTAAAATTGAATGATTTCTGAAGCTCCTCAGTTGGCTTCCCAAATGCAAAAGAAAAGTCAAGGATAATCAGAAACAAGTGCAAAAAGAGAAATTTAGGTGATATAAATAAAACGTGTCATAATTGAATGAAACCTCATCTTCTGTTGCCCATGAAATTTCATCAAAGAGGCCATCATAGAGTGGAAGAAGAAGCTGAGGTGGAAGATTTATCACTCTTTCAGATATCAAAAGTCCTACATCTTGAGCTTGCTCTCTTAGTAATGATGTTAATTATTTTTTACATCAATCTTCTGACAATTTTAAAACAAATCTTTTGAGCTGTACAATACATTGATGATCCTACAGAAGCAAATATTCAAAGAGCTGCTCAATTTTCTCATAGAAATCTATAGCAAACAAACACTACTTTGAAGATGTAAAAATAATAGAACAAGTAATATTCTCTGAAATTAAAAACAGGAGGTGTCAATCATGCCAACAGTCCTTAGACATTGAAACTTTCAGAATCATGAACTTCCTACATGACCCTTACAATACAGAACATTATGAGTGCATCAAAGCCCTTCATAATGTGGCCTGCCTACATGGCATAAAATATATAGGAGTTCCAACTCTTCAACAATTATATATACAAGAGTGAAGACCTATGGTTGACCTTATATCGGTCCAAATTAATTGCCGAAACAACTGAATATATATTATCATCTTCGTCATCTTCTATTTTCACTACTGAGCCAACTGTTGTCTGGGCTAGTATCAAATCAACAAACCCACTCAAATCCCACTGTGTGTTGTCAAGATAGTACTGCAGCAAATTCTTAACTCCATGGAAATCACTTTCTTTAGGATCAAAGAGCGAAATCTGCTTGCACTGTGTCCTATCAAACATGTAAAGCTTATCAGAGCAGCAAGAGAGACAACAATTTGCATGCTAAATACAAATTTACAGATCCTAGCAGTATTTAGCACCTTAAATTGCTACCCCCTGCTCTTCTTCGTCGGAAGATTCTATTGATTTGCTTTTTCTCTTTGAAGCTAAAGTCTTTACTACTGAAAATTTTACAGAAAGGAAATTGCTTCAACAAAGCAGTTGAGATAAACAGGTATAGCATCCCGCAATGCTCCCAAGTTGATCAAAGTCTAAATCCTAACATGAAAAACTAGAAGAATTATATGAAAATTATAAGACCACAATTCATTATCCCAAACTTAATAACAAACTGAAGCTCTATGCACATCCAGGTCTTACTTCCATATCTACGTCACAAACGGAGTATGATAAGCATTCCTCCATGATAATTCATCAACAAAAAAAAAACAAGTGGTTGTTTGCTTGCTCTGTAAGAAGGCCTGATAGACATCCAGCTAAGAAGAATAAAGAAATATTTTAGATTCACAGGGACTTAGTTCATACCACTCTTAGATTTTTAACAAATTTAGAAAAAATATCAGCACGCAGCCACAATCCAACAAACATTTAACACATACTAATGAAAACATAGATCTTACATGCGGGGGCCATTGTGCACAGGCTTGCCCTTTTACACTGCGTTGTCCTAAACTTCATAACAAATGGAATCCCTATGCAATATCAGATATTACTTTCCTCTCTACAATACAAATAGAGAATGATAAGCATTCCTCCATCATAGTTCATCTACAAAAAAAACAGTGGTTGTGGAGTTGCTCAATAACTAAAACCCAGATGGGCACCAAGCCAAGAAAATATAAGCAAGTATTTTTTACAATAGCAGAGGTTTAGTCCATGGCCACTCATAGATGGGAGAAGGAAGATAGACAAGCAAATCAGATCACAGCCACATTCCTCCAAACAATGAACCCGCACGAACGAAAACACCTGCCCGAACTAATAATCAACAGATGCAGTCCTTATCAACTAATTCGCATCAACAGAGACAAAACACTACAGAGACCACCAATCCATACAACATCTAACTATATCTTCCACGAAAAGCCGCAAGCAAACTCAACACAGGCGTAAGAGCACTGCCTTTGGAGACGAAGTGAACCAGAAGCAAATATAGTAAGGCTTAAAAGTACTGAATGTGGAGACCAATTACAAAAATTTAACGCACGCTAATAATCAATACCTATATCCTAGATGCAGTCCTAATCAACTAATTAGCATCAACAGAAACAGAACAGAATAGAAACCAATCCCAGAAAGGGAAGTAAGAAAGATAAAGAGTACCAGAGATGGTGGAGGGATTGGGAATGGGAGAAGAGGGGGAGCGCTTGAACTATGGAGAAGAGGAGAGGCGAGCGAGGGAGCGGCCGAAGGAGGAGAAGGCCAGGAGCCGGCGGCGGCGAGGCGGCATCGAGTCGACGTTTGCTCAGCGTACCGAGGCAGAACGATTTTCCTCGCACACCTCTTATGGAACCACGTGTTTGCCGTTTGGGCTTTCCCCAATCATGTTCAGAATTATCTCTTTACGGGACAGACACCGAAGAGTAGTTTAAACATGGATTTACTCTAACCGGTACAAAGAATTTGAAAAAATTATAAAATATAATGCTTAGAGTTTTAAAAGAGAAGTATTTTGATATTGGTTCTTCTTATCAAAGGTTGTATTTGTCTATATATATATATATATAGGATAAGTTTGTTGTGTTATAGCACAACCAACATGGCTGGGCTTGAGTTGTTTTACAGCCCTTATATTCTATTCGGCTGGGATATAAATCTTGCCTGAATATTGAAGATGATCTGTGGCTCTATTTTGATTGGGTGCTTTTTTCTCTGCCCCACTGTCCACTCCGTCGTCGTCGACGGAGTCCTCCTCGGCCTCATCAAAGGCGTTGGCATCATGTTCCAGCCCTTTATCCACCTCGTCCCTACCGAGGAGATCATGCCGTCTGTGGTGCCTACCATTCCCCCCGCTGTGCTCGCCTGCATATCGGTGGCTGAGGCCAAGCCTGGTGCTCTGGCCGAGGACGCCAGGGCTTCTTCGTCGCCTGGGGGTTCGGTGGGTTTGGGTTTTTCGTCGAGAGGAAGGAGGAGGGGCAGAGGGGCGAGAGCGGAGATTTTGGAGAGCTTTGATTCACCCAATCCACCTCCCATGCCTTCTTTTATTATAAGCAGGCCAAAGGTTGTACCTTGGGTAGGTAATAGCGCCAATTTCTTTTTCCTTCTCATTGATGCATTAATTTTTACATGGTGGATTTGGGGCTCTCGATGATAAGTTTTGTGAGCATATGGTGGCATTCGACGTGGTTATTGCTCATGCACTGCATGAAGCAGGTACAAATTATTCAATTTCATTGTGTAGATGACCAAGGAAAAAGTTGGTTCAATTCTATGAATCGTGTCAGTTTTTGTTGTCTGTTCTCTATCTACTTCTTAAAAGGTGATATTTTAGTCTTTAGTTGTAAACTGATGGCTATTTTTTTAATTGATTCATGCTAAGTTGAAAAAGATAAAGCCCAGTTTCATGTTTGGTAGATCAGGAAGTGGCATTGTTTAAAAGTGACAATGACTATTGTAAGAAAGCAATTTTATTAGAGATGACGGTTGGACTTGCTTAAATTGTTAGTTTTTTAGTGCTCAATTCATGTCATTACTAAATACTAAGAGTGTAAAGGTAGCATGCTGCTCCACTGGGCAAACATTTCATATTTGAACTTAGAGCATCTCCATGGCGACAGAGTCAGTCTTAAAACTGGATTCTAGCTTCTGTTTGGTATGAGGTCATATGAATTTCTTTGGCCTCAATCTTATGCGGCTTATTGTTGCAAAATGGATGATTTTTCTCATAATTTTGTTGGCGGATTTTCCTAATGCATCTTCTTGGAATGCTAGTTCTGTTGGTGTTCTTAATTTGTTAGGAATAAATCAGGTTGCAAGCACTCTTCAGCTTGTTCAGGCATCCCTTGGTAAGGTAAACATAAGATGATTGTGTTTTGCAGGGAGTATAAACTTGTTTAATGTCTTTTTTTATTTGATATTTTACTCAAAAAGTTTCATCGATTTTAAACTTGTTGGGTGTTAATCAGGTTGCCAAAATGGCTCCTTTTTTTATCATTTATGTAAAATGATTTGCTCTATCTTAATGAGTAGGGTGCTATTTTCTTTGCTACATTTATAATTTGTTAGGTTGTCATAATGAGTTAGCAGTGTTCAAAGATTTGCTTGTTAAAAAATGCCCAAAGTATGTTCAAGCTCTTGCTTTAATTTTTTGGATATTTGATTATTGCAGATGATCTTTAGTTTTTAATTTGTTTGTTTATTGTTCTATGATGATGAATCTTGCAGAATAGCCACTCATCTTGATAGACTGGGGTTTGATTCTCTTGTTACAATTGAGTGGTTTTTGTGTTTGTTCTCAAAAAGCTTGCCTTCTAAGGTAAGATAGCTTTCAATTATTGTGTCTTCCATGTGACCATTGGGACATTGAGATTAACTTCTATGAATCTGTCTAATAATGTCTAATGTTGAATCTCTTTCCATTCTATTTATTGTATAACTTATTGCACATTGTAAATCACGAAATATTAATTGCATAAGAAGCATTAATATGGTCATCCTCCTTCTTGAAGTTTTCAATATTCAACTTATCTTTACTTTTTTGCTTGCTTTTCTATGATATGTAGACCCTGGACTTTGTTTGCCTTGTTTTGGGAATGGTATTGTGTTTTTTATGACATATTTGTAGACTTCAATGCCATTTGATTTAGTTTTTATCCTTTAGAGACACTTGATTGAGTGTTTGATCTTTAACTCTTCCTTATATGATCCTATATTTTCACTTGCACTTTGTTATTGATAATTAGCCAAACTTTTGAAAACAAAATTGTAAATAAATTGTTTTTTGCATCTCCTTATTCTGTTTTACCTCTTTAAGGATGTGCTTTAGCCCAAAATTTATAACCTTTATATTTTCACTTGCACTTTGTAATCAATTCACAAGTAGGTGCTTTTACTCGAGATGAGTGCATTGTGCCCTACTTGTGCAATGTGTTGTCTAACTGACATGAAAGCTTTGGAATGATATTAATCTTTTACTTTCAATGACTTAAAAACTGTTGTGGATCTTTAGCTCAAAATTGGTAGAACACTCGGGATTAATTCTTGAGCGATGGTGGTTTGAATCCTTCAAGATCTTACGTAGTCAAAATTTGATGAAAATTTGAGATGCTATAATTTGTAAATAAACAAAAGAAGGTATCATATATCATGGTTGTATTCCAAGCAATATAGATATGATATTAAAAATAATATAAATAGACAAAAATTTATCGTTATTTAATAACATTACAGAAGATTACATTCCACAAAATACACAAAAATATAAAGTCTTCACTAATCTTGTCAAATTCTTTAATTTCCTCACAATTTCCTTTTGTAGCCTGCATTCCATGTTGAGTCAACCATAAATCATGTATCTAACCTTCCTTATCTTCCATGGAACTACCTGCATTTTTCCCGTCAGCATATCTAATACTACTATTTTCTTCCATCAGATATACAACATAGTTAAACAAAACAATTATGAAACTAATTACTAGGAAAATCTATATCAACTTTTGCCAGAATATAAATTGAAGAACAAGACCAAACTAATTATTTTTTTGGTCTGGGATTCCCTTGCTCGCGTCCGACTATTTCACAACAGCTTGCTCTCCTTCAAAGCTGTTGATATTGTCGTATTAATCTGCTCGTGCGTATCCTCTAGATGATTCACCACCACCCGCTCAACCAAAAAAATTTTCAAATATTGATCAAAAACCCACCAACCAAATTAAAAACACATAGGATGAGAATAGCCAACTTAGCCGACGAGGTCACGCTCTGCCATCGAAACAGAGAACTATGGTCGACATTGACAGAAGTAATGCCAACAGAGGACTCTGTGACCGCCTCCTCATCAGATTCCATCCTATACATGTTGGCATTGATCAAAAACCCCATCCTATACATGTCCAGCATAATTTGCATACTTCTTCATAGATAAACCCAAGCACAATCGGCAAATTTTTCCTTGGTCATCTACACAATGAAATTGAATAATCTATACCTGCTTCACGCAGTGCATGAGCAATAATAACCATGTCGAATGCCACCATATGCTCGCAATACTTATCATACAGAGCCCCAAATCCACCATGTAAAAATTAATGCATCAATGAGAAGGACAAAAGAAATTGGTGCTATTACCTACCCAAGGTACAACCTTTGGCCTGCTTATAATAAAAAGAAGGCATGGGAGGTGGATTGGGAGAATCAAAGCTCTCCGAAATCTCCACTCTCGCCCCTCTACCCTCCTCCTTCTCCTTCCTCCCGACAAAAAACCTAAACCTGCCAAACCCCATCAGGCAATGAAGAAGACCCAGGGTCCTCGGCCAAAGCACTAGGCTTGGCCTCAGCCACTGGTACATAGGCGAGCACAACGGGGGTGGCGGCAGGCGTCGTGGCGGGCATGAGCTCCTCAATGGGGATGGGGTGGATGAAGTGCTGGAGCATGATGCTGGTGCCCTCGATGAGGCCGAGGAGGACTCCGTCGGCGATGGCGGATTGGACGGTGGGCGGAGAAAATAGCTCCTGATTGAAACAGAGCCACAGAACCATCTTCGTTATTTGGGCGGGATTTATATCCCAAGCCGTCAGATAGAATCTAAGGGCTGTAAAACAACTCAAGCATAGCCATGTTGGCTGTGCTGCAACACAACATACTCATCGTCATATATATATATATATATATATATATAGTTGTATCCTCAAATATTGAGTGTACATAATTGAAAATGCTTCTCGAGTTGTGAATAAAGTTCCCAATTAGAGTATTTTTAATTGGAGATTGTGAGTTGTTTCCCAATTGGAGTGTTGTATGGGTATTTCTCAATTAGAGTGAATTATATACTCATTATATTTATATTGGATGGTTTGTGGTTTCCTTCTATTTTGGAGGTTCCATGTTAAATTCTTTATATGTTCATTGCCTTTTCAAAGCATAACAGAGGAGCCTAGGGTGTGGTTTCCTTTTTATTTTGGAGGTTCCATGTTAAATTCTTTGTATATTCATTACTTTTTCAAAGCATAATAGAGGAGCCTAGGGATTTTGTGTCTTGAAATCTCAACAAGTAGAATTAGAACTTTAGTTCGCTGGCTTGTGGAGATTCGTTAAGAAGATTAAGCTTCTTATTTGCTTTTGACAAGATGGCTGAGAATAGTACAACCAAGTTTTTACTTTCGAAATTTGATGGAGGTAATTTTCTTATGTAGAAAGTGAAGATTCATGTCATATTGGTGAATGATGCTTGCGCAATTACTCTTAAAGGTAAGGATCCAAAACCTGAGGATATGACAGAAGCACAATTTATTTTAAAAGATAAGATTGCTAAGGTTGATATTTTATTGGCATTAGATGATAAGGTGTTGTTCAATATGCAAACTGTTGATACAACAATAAAGGTTTCATGGGATGCTCTTCACAGAGTGTGTGAAGATAAGTCCTATGTAAGCAAGATTTTTTGAAGAGGCAATTGTACAATTTGAAGATGAAGGATGAGACTTTTGTTCATGAACACTTAAATGTGTTTAATAGCTTGGTGAATGACTTGTTGGGAGCAAGCACAAAGGTCAATGACAAAGAACAAACTATCTTACCTTCTATGTTCTATGTCGAACTTGTGGGATAATTTAATTATGTGTTTGATTCATGTTTTCAAACTTGCCTTAAACTCTATTATAACATCACTCTTGTTAGAGAAGCTAAGAACAGTCAGCAAAGTCAGCTTCATCTTCAGGGGAACAAGTCTTGGTTTCTAAGGGGAACAAGAGTAGGTTCAAGCGGACAAACAATAGAAGAAAATTTGTAAGGTGTTTTTATTGTGACAAGGTTGGTCAAATAAAGAGGTATTGCAGAAAATTGAAAAAGGATATGAAATGTGGCAATGAGAAGGACAAAGAAGAAGGAAGGATGTCAATTTTATTGATTATGAAAATGATTTGGTAGTCATTATTGCTTGTAATGATGGGTGTTTCGGTAATACAGATAATTCAAGTTGGATTGTGGACTATGGAGCTTCCTTTTGTGCAACATGACGTAAAGGGCTCTTCACTACTTATAAATCAAAAAATTCTAGAATGGTGAAGATGAGAAATGCTAACACATCATGTGTTGTTGGCATGGGAGATGTGCATGTGGTGACTAGTTTGGGTCATGAATTAATTTTGAAGAATGTGAGACATGTTCCAAGCTTGAAAGCATATCTGTTGTCTTTAAGCAAGTTGGATGAAATTGACTATAGTTCTCAATTTACTAGACGAATATGGAAGTCATCCAAGGGAGCACTTATCATTGCAAAAGGAGGAAAATGTGGTACCTCATTCATGATATTAGTTCGATATGCTAAGAGTGGAAGCACTCTTGATGGGTCTACCAAACAAATATGACATCAACAGGTTGGTCATATTAAGGTAGAAATGAAATTCTGCAATAAGATTCTAGGTCATGATCACATTGACGATGGAGAAAAGGTTGTTGTCAAGGTGAAAGATGAAAATGAGATGTTTATCGAAACCTGAGTTGACGTGTTAATGAAGATGTTTGAAGAAAAGATAATCCTAAATGATGAGAAGCAAACTCGTAATTCTTTCCCCAAGAGGGTGGGGAAGATATGCTAGAGGTTGTAGGAGAGAGAACATTCCACATGAGTTGAGGAGAGATGTGTTGCGATATTTCTTTCCTCATGTGATGGCGGTTGCTAGATGGTTGACAATGGCATATCAAGTTCAATGGGTGTTCGACATGATTTGCAACAGGGTAAAGTTGAATAATTTTCATGGAGTTTTCACATGAAATAAACTCATAATTCTTTCCCTAAGAGGGTGGGGGATATGCTAGAGGTTACAAAGTGTGAACATTCTACATGAGTTGAGGGGAGATGTGTTGAAATATTTCTTTTCTCATGTGATGGTGGTCTGTAGGTGGTTGACAATGGCATATCAAGTTCAATTAGTGTTTGAGATGATTTGTAGTGGTGCAAAGTTGAATAATTTTCAAGGAGTTTTCACATGGGTCAAGAAGGGGAGATTTGTAGGGGTTGTATCTTTTTCCTATGCGAAGGATGCTAAAACCAACCCTATTATGTTCCGAATGATTTGGAAGGGGAGAATTGTTGAATACATTGATAAAGAAGAGATACCATGCAACTACATAGGGAGCCACAAAGACATGGTGTAAAACTCGTGACTCGAGTCAGGATTTTATAGTCTGAACCGGTTTGTTCGACTATTATTTTTAGTTGGGTCAATTTCAGAACACATGTACCGAGCTGAGGCCAGTCTTGTATTATAAACTATGAGAGTCATGTGTGCCCAAGTATATGATGTTAACGTTAGTAAAACACCAACAAAATGAGTTATTAGAATATATAAGAGTATGCAAGATTTTTTAAATTTATTTTAATTAGATTGTATAATTATTTTTAGGCTGAATAACTCATTAGGACGCATTATGGAAAGTTTGGGTGAATTATTAGTTATAAAGCATGTCATTGTAATATTGTATGTATTATGTTTTATGGGATTTTTCCTTTTTTTTGGATTTTTTTAGAATCATTATGAGTTAGTATTATTTTTCTAGAGTCAGTATCTAGTCAAGTTTTAATTACGAGATGACCAATCGTTTTTCTCACCGACCATTCGTTTTTCTCACTGACCATTCATTTTTCTCACTGATCATTCATTTTTCTCACCAATCATTTGTTTTTCTCACAGACCATTCATTTTTCTCCTCGACCACTCGTTTCTCTCACCGACCACTCGTTTTCTTCCCCCGGACATCTATTTATTCCACACCACTGACACTGTCACCATCTAGCCACCACCATCCTCCTCACCCAACTTCCTTCTTCTTTTTTCCCTTCCCTCTTCCCCACGATCCTCACTCGAGCCAGCCACAACCTTGTCGCCGTCACCGCATGATTGATGATTAGGTATAAAAATTTATCCAATTTTATTTAATTGTTTTATGATTTTGGTGTGATTGTAAATATGTGTTGATTTAAATTTAAATACATGTTGATGGATGATAATAATGAATTAGAGTTTGAATTTAAATGCATGTAAATAGATATTGTCTTGTATGGATTGATGAGGAGTGTAGCATTCATGCATTATACTGGGCGTTAGTATTTAGTCTTGATGTGTAGGTACGGAGTAGGAGCTTGCCGGCGATACGCTCGGAGTTTCTATAGGTTTCTTGGGACTCGTTTTCTATTTTACGCTCTATTATATTGTGTAATGTTTTATTATTTGCAGGATGAGTTAAGTAGCATTTTATAGAATCCCACTTAACCTGAGTCATTTAATAGATTAATCTTCCAGATTAATAACCTTCGATGAAGAGATCCCTCAAGTATGTTTTTGAAAACAAGATCCACCACAAGTTGCCTTCGGGCCTATTATATAAATCCCTTCCCAGACCTGTATATAATTTTATCGAGTTTTCAGTGAGATGAGAGATTGGTAAACCAACTCGTACGTGCCATGAGTGGGTTCACGTGCCGAGCTTTGGATTAGTGAGCGGGTTGTTTTAATCCCGAGGGATCCTGATAACTCCCATTGTGAGTTCCTCACAACCGGAGAAAAGTGGAGGTTTACAGGTAATGTTTAGTATAGCGTTTGTCTAGACTTGTGGTTCAAAGGGTACTAAAGGCAACTGTCTGATAGTACTCGGTTTTCGTGCTCAAGGCCATGATAATTATGAAGGTAAGAAGAGGGCTTAGGATATGAATGTTGGTGAAGTATATGAATGTTTTCCTTCATATGAGAGTTAGCTTTCATAGCCATTTTGATATTAGTTATATTTTAGACTAGTAATTCTCGTTACTCATGTGCTTTTATAATATATGTAGGTGATGAGCATGAGTTGGATGTGCCAAGCCTGGATGGATGAGCAATGATGTCTCTTGTACACACAAATGTCGGCGATAGAATATTTAATATTTTGTCTATGATTTCATTATATTGAGGATGATGTGGTATAATATGATGTATGCTCTAGTAGCAAGATTGCTAACGATGACATGTCAATAAATATGTTTAGACATTGAATAAGTACAATAAGTGAGTGAAGACACCCAGAATTGATAAGAAATATGAATAGAATGTACAGATGAGTCAAGACCCAAGCTTCAGAATGATTATACAATAGATTAGAAAGTTGTTAATGAATATATATATATATATATATATACTTGTACATGTTGATTTGATAGGGTGGCCTTTAATTGTATTTTTAGGGAGACTATGTCTGTTTTATTTTACGAATTTTATTGATTTTATCATAGTTATTTTGATATGTAAACTTTTTGTCATGTCATCCATGTAGTAACATGTGAGGTTTATTTTTGTGCATTCATCAATGCATAGTAATTGATATCTTCTATCTCGAGACACCGAGAGTAGATCCACATGGGTTGGGTTCAGGTTGGCCGACCTAACCAGAACTAGTGACATTCTGGTTCAGTTCCTGAGTGTGAACCAAATGAGGGGTGCTACACATGGAGTTACTCTAGGAGGTAGGAAGAATTCGAGAAAAATTATGAAAGACGAAAAAGAGGTTCATTGGTGAGAGTTCCAATGCTCAGATGAACATTTAGTGTGGGCTCTTCGTATTTAAGGTCGTATCTAAGAATTTATCTTTGTATATATATATATATATATATATATATATATATATAGGGATGTTGAGGTGAGCCTAGAGCAGAAAAAATTTTCTGCCCTGACCTTTGATCTTGCTCGTCCGATTACAAAGACATCCCAGATCTATGTTTTTTTTTTAAAAAAACTAAACTTTGATTTAGGATGTCCAATTACAAAGACAACTCATATCTTTTTTTAAAAAAACATGGCCGCGGGCGCCTTGACCGGCCTCCCACTGACTAAATCTGGTCGCTGGGTGGTCGGAACAGACCGCATGGCCAAAGATCCCATCATGGCTGCGGCCGATCCCCCCTCCCCACCGTGGATGGCCCTGCCCCACCGCTGCCTCTGTCCAGCAGTGGCCGCCACCCTCCCCGCTCCACATCGATCCCGCCCCTCCTCTACCCTGCTCCTCCTCCCCTGCCGCGGCTGCCCCAGCCCAGCCGTGGCCTCCTCTACCCATTCCCCCTCCCCTGCTGAGATGCCCCTGCCCCGCTGCAGCCCTTCCTCTACCCCGCTCCTCCCCTCCCCCACCGCAGATGCCCCTACCTAGCCACAGATGCCCCTCCTCCCTGCTCCCTCGACCACGCTGTCTTGCCGCAACAGCTGCGGGGACAGCAAGCTCAAGGGAGAGTGGGAGGAGGGGCATCCATGGTAGGGGAGGGGAGAACGGGTAGAAGAGGTTGCAGCGGTGCGTGGGAGTCCGCAGAGGGGAGGGGGAGATGGGTAGAATAGGTCGTAGCGGGGCGGGGGTGGCCGGGTGGGGCAGGGGCATCGTGGCGGGATAGCCAGGTCGAGCGATCCGCGGTGGGGCAAGGAGGAGGGGCATCCGTGGCGGGGAGGGAGGAGGGGCGTTCGCAGCGTGGGAGGGGGAATGGGGTGGAGCAGGCTGTGGTCGATGGGGGTGGCTGCGGCAGGATGGGGGCACCTGCGGAGGGGCGGGGCACGCCGCGCTGGGTGGGTGCAGCCGTGGTGGGGATGGGGCAGCCGCAGCAGTCGAGGTGGAGTGTGGTGGGGCGGCGGCGGCAGAATGGTGTTAGTAGGATTGGGGAGATTTAATTTTTTTAAAAAAACAATAGATCTGAGCCGTCCTTGTAATCAGACGGCCCAGATAAAAGGTCAGGGTAGAAAATTTTTATTCCCCGGGCTCACTAACACTTTACCCATATATATATATAGTTGTTTAGTGAGATAATGAGTGTACACAATTGAGATTGTATTCTCTAGTTGTGAATACCCATTATATTTATAGTGGATTGTAACACCCCAAATCCGGTTCGCTATTAAACTGAATTGGAAGTGCTATGAGAGACCAAACCAACTTTAAAATTTGATTAAATTTGTCAACTCAAACTTAAGTGGAAGAGATATACTCTAAGAGTTATAATATGCAAAGAACACCAATATGAATATATAAAATGTACAACCTAACAGGATGCTAAGTGGATGACATGACAACAAAAATCACATTCCAATCGATTAAATATGACAAAAAGTTTTGTAAATAAATAGATAGAGTTTTTCCAAAGAGTGTAATAAGGGAACCACCCTTTCCATCATCAAATCACAAAATATATGAAAAATAATGAGATATATCATAACAACATTGCATTCTATAACACATAACAACTTCAACATCATAAACCTGACTCGATCTGCTATTCACATTCACATGGTTAAAAGTTTGCTAACTTCATTCACATTAATGTCATTATCATTGACATCAAAACATCATTAACAAAAATAAGATAACCATGTATTAAACATCATTAAAATATTTCATCAAAAGTTTTACACATTAACCAGCATCACAATAAAACGTCCTATTGTTAGACATGTGTGTATGCAAGGATGTCACTGCTCATTCATTAAGTCTAATATATCATGTTATGTCTGATGCTTACATATATAATAGAAAACCGTCAGCAATAGTTATCACTGGTCCAAAAAATAACTAATATTAAATTATCAATTAAAGCTAACTCTCATGAAAGAAAACATGTATATACTGTATCAAAACTCTCATAAAGGTAACTACTGAGTAGTCATCGAGCTATAGTCTAGATAACATCCCGAAATGGCTGGTCTGATACCTCTCGCGGCATTTTAACTACCCCTCTCTCAGGAATACCAGTATCATAAACCCTCTTTGATCCTCTATATTTCTCTTGGCCATGAGCAAAAAGGACGAGTACTCTTAGGTAGTAAATAGTACCTGAAACCCCTACGTTTCTCCTGGTGTGAAGAGCTCAAAAAGCAGAGTTGTCAGGATCCCTTGGGAATAGAACAACCCTTCACTAATCCAGAGCCCACTGTGATTGGCACAACACTTGCTCATAGTACGACGAGTCGGTTTAACCATCTCTAGTCTCACTGAAATCTCAATAAAATCATATATAGGATTGAAAAAGGTATTTAATATCTTAGGTTTGAAAGCAACTTGCAGTGGATCTTATTTTCGTAATCAGACTCGAGGGATCTCATCCTCGAGGGTTATTAATCTAAAAAACTATTTGTTAAATGACCCATGTTATGTGCCCAATAAATCAACCACTTACCATGTCTTGCAACATACAATCCAATACAACAATAGAAGAGATCAACAAACAAGAGTACGAGACGTAAACAGACTTGGTAGAAGCTCCAAACAAACCGACACAAATAGAACTAAATACTAACGCCCATGTATACCCATATGATACATGAATGACATGATGGATAATTCAAACAACACTAGGACAATCATGTATATACTGATCAATCCAAACAATCCCTAATCCTATTGACAATATAATCATGGGCAACCATATAGTATCAACAACATTTATAATAACACAATGCAGTCATAAATTCTAATAGCAATCTATCAACCTACTTGGTAACAATGATTTAAATCTCAAATCAATCATCAAATCATTCTTACACAAACCTGGTAAGTAGTGCATAATTAAACAACACTATGACAATACAATACTGTGATATGGAGAAATCTAGGTTTCTAATCACACTTTATTTATCAATTAATGCAATCATAATTATGACTTTTATAATTAAACTAATACTCAATCATGACAATTTAATTATTAGAACTATATGTATAATTCACGAGTTTAATTGCCTAACATTAATTAACAGAGTATGCATTTTGAATAAACAAATCAAGTATCTTCCTATAATTACAACAATGTAAGCATTCACATGACATACAAAATTTGCATCAATTCATCAACATCGCACAATTTAGTCAATAATATAATCATAATGCTTATGATGAAATGAATTTAAATTAAATTATATACTAAAACTAGTAATTACGTGGCGACGGCCGCAATTGTCAATGGTTATCATAAGGAGAGAGACGGCAGTTGTGATTGCCATCCCACAGGCGAAGTTGGCAAGGGAGAGTAGCACAAGGTGGCTAGAGTTGCCACTGGCCAGTAGAGACGGTCAGTCGCCGGTGACGATGGCGATTGGGTCGGCTAGGGTAGGAGCAGCTAAGTGGGTTCAGTTAGGGAGAGGGAAGGAGGGCTAGGGGAGGTTGAGGTTGGCTAGGAGGGAGGGGAGAGAAGTGTAGGTGGTTGACGGCATTGATGGCGGTGGTGTGTGATTGGCTTGTGGTGGTGCTAGTTGATGGCAACAGCACATGCAAGCGGCGGCCGTGTTTTGCACGGGTTGTGGTCGTCTAGGCTGAGGAAGGGTCAGGAATGAGGGCTCATGGGCTAGGGAGGGTAGCTTGAGTTGGTTGCCTACACGGCGGTGGCAGTCCGCGACCGAGAGGGAAATGGGGAGAAGAGGAGGAAGAGGAGGGGGCAAAGGAGGCGGGTGAAGTGGTGGTAACGTCGAGGGGAGGTCGCTAGGGTGGTGGTGGCCAGTGGTGATGAGGGTGGTCATTGGTGCAAGGATGGGAAAGATGGGGAGTCGGAGCGGCTAATGGAGCGGGAGGGGGGACAGGTTGAAGAAAAATAGTCGAGGGCAATTTTGTAAATAAAAGTTGACTTGCTCCCAGTTAGAGTGAATAATAATAAATAAATCCTAAAAAAATTAAAATATAATAAAACACCATAAAATAAAATAACGTCGACCTAAGTTGAATGATATGTTCTAAGCCTACTAATTCACCCAAAAATAATAAATAACGCATCCTAACGCAATAAATGACCTAAATCTGATTTTATGGTTTACTATAAATAAAATAAACTAAGTGTATTCTCATATACTTTGATAACTTATTCTGCTGCTACATTACTAACAACATCATCATATACTTGGGTACACATTACCCTCATGGCTCATAACACACGTCCGGCCTAGGATGACTCAACTTGAATCGACTGGTTTACGAATTTAAAACCCTAACTCGAGTCGTGGGTTTTACATTGATGGTTTGTGGTTTCCCATTCTTTTTGGAGGTTCCACGTTAAAATATTTGTATGTCCATTACCTTGTCAAAGCATAACAGAGGAGCTTAGGGATTTTGTATATTGAAATCCCAACAAATCAAACCAACCACATTTACTTTTGAGTAGCCTGCCTCCTTTCTTCCACAACTTTGCTCCAACTAAGTGCTAATATCTCATATCATTCTTTTAACTTCTTCTAGCTGTGTTTAAGATGGTATAAAGAAATTGTGTAATTAAAAACATGTGGCATAGAAGATGCTCTTATAAAATTGGCATGTTTGGTTAGCTCAATCTCATCTCCTTCTATATTGTCAAATGCAATCGACCTATTCATTTTGAGTAAATATTAAAGCTTGATTGACTAGAATCACAACTAGGGTGCTCTTCTAGATCATACAATAGCATATGCAAGTTATACAGGATTAATATATACAAATTATTATTGGGGTGGCTATTGTCACGGGGCTGATTCTAGGACCCAAAATTTTTTGATCCCAATCAGTCCTGTGGGGCGTATTCCCACCACGAGAACACTCAGCCTAACACCAAGTACGATAGATAGAACAATAATGGAAGTCCACGACACAAACACTAACCTTTGTGTTCGGCCAACTCACAACACTGAGGTTACTAGTTTCGATTCCAGCAAATCACCAACCCCGATATCGCTATTCCAATCAACCATTCCCTTGATCACCCGTGCTCAATCACACCCCCAAGCACCGATACAGTGCTCTCAGTTACCAGCACGCCCTGCCGATAAGCTATTCCGAGAACCAAATAGCACCACACACAGCAACTGCCTGATTGCCCTAAATACCGATATGAGTATTGGAGTTGTGTCGTCTGCCCTTGCACGTCTTAGCAACTAGTTACCACAACTAGCTACCTTGTAAACTTCAACCGCGACCTAAATACAGAAGTTCCCTGCCTAAAACATCAGCCAACAAGCAAACAAATAGATTACGGGAAAAACAATTCCCAACCTTATATTATAACACATAAGGATTACAGGCACTCTACTCTCTCCTTCAAGTATGTACTTGCTCGACTTGTAGACAACCCCCATAGCCTCACCCAAATGCACCCCAAATACAATGAAACTCACGGGATTACTATAACCCAAGTAACCCTCCTCAATTGCCAACACCAGCAACCCCACAACGTGTACCTAGATTCCAGCAAGCGTCGATGAAGTTCTAGTGCTATCCACGAACGCCGACTGCAGCAACTTCACAGCTTCCTTCTCTCCCAGTAGACTCACGTTGCTCTCCCTCACGATGGGAACTCTCACCACGTCTAGATTTTTCTCCAACGTCAGGATTTCCTTTTCCCCAGATCTCCCTCTTTTTCCCAGCCTTCACCCCGTGTATTTATACACCACATTCTCCTGCTTCATGATAACTCCGATCTTAGTCAGCATCCTTATCTCCAAAGATCTACAAAGATCCATAGCGTCCTCATCAGCAACCCAGCCCGCGTCCACGTCCAAGTTCATAACATGGCCTTCAAGTTTATCTCCAGAAGTTAGTTGCAATTTTCACCCGTCACCGGATATGGATAACATATCTTCTCCAAGATACGTCTCAGCAACTTCCACGAAGTTTCTTCACAAACCCGTCGGCTGCACCACTAGGATTCAAACACCGTCCACTGGCTCGACCCTAGCCATTGTCCAGTGATGGTTCAACCTCACAGCCATCTTCCAGCAATTACCAACCACAATGCCGGCAATGGACTACCGCTGCACTGTCCGGTCTTTGTACCGCTCCATTCTTTAGCAGACGCCCAGCGCAGGACAGTGCTACCACTACACCAGCATGCCGCTATTTGGATCAGCATCCATCCTCCAACCCCGTACATCGCCCATGCACCGGCAGCCCCGCATCAGCACTCGCCAGCTAGTGCCCCTGCAATGCTCTCGCCATGCACCAGCGCCATGCCGCATGTGCTCGCTTGTGCCACAACAAGTACCGGTATAGTGCTCGGTACAGCAAGGTCTCGCTCGGTCTCTCACACACACCCGCGCATGCTCGTGTGCCAATGCTCGGTACGTTGCCACAATGCAATACCGCTATTTTGATCGGTACTGCCAGGTTGCCTGGCACGCTGTGCTGCATGCTCCAACTCGGTAGCCTGATCGGTCATGCTCAGTACACAAGTTGCTCCTCAACCTCGGACTACCAACCCAAATACCGATCACTTGTGACGCCTAGCCCTCATGCTCAATCACAACACCCGGCTAGCGCTCCAAATCATGAACCACAGTAACTCGAGGTTTCCTGACTCGAACTCAACCATACGCTCGATATCCCATATACCGACCCATGTGTCGCAATCCACTGCCGTAACTCGACGCCATGCTATCCCGTAATGCTCGATCACCCGATAGCCTCATGCACCTTAGTTCGTTACCTGCAACTATAGCACGGGTTAGCCTCGGTATGTTATTTCCACCACTCGGATAGCCACTGCTATCCCCTCATGGACACGGGAAACCTAGGAACAACACCTAAACCCTAGTTCCCGGTAACGTCCACAAATCAGGGCTGTAACAGCTACCACAAAAGCATATATATTTATATGATATAAGAAGGAAAAATCGAAAGATGAAATTCCTATGAAAGGGTGTTGCTAGAGAAGTAGGGAAAAAGGAAGGCAAAAGGAGCACAGTAAAGAAAGGGGAGGTATTTGAGGCTAGAGAAACAGCGTTGATGCAGAGTTTTTTCTGGGTGATTGATGCAAAATTTACATTGCAAGATAGGCGAGTGGGAAAGAGGTCGAAAAGTGGCTCGAGGGAGAAGCAGTTGGCTGGGGAATGAACCAAACGGAAAGCCGTTTGGAGCCGTGAAATGGAGAACACCTGGTTCTTGAGGTCGTGTACGAGGGAGTCGTTCTCCCCGTGTACGCTGAGCAAACTTGGACACGGCGGCATCAAATCCATCGACGATAGAAAGGGTCGGACTGGATTTTCTTGTGCACTCGTGCATGCTCCAAATTTGAACTCCACAATTCTTGGATTTGAAATAAAACTCAAATGGAGCAAGTTTGGATATGTATTGTAAAACCCGTAACTCGAGTTAGGGTTTTACGTTACCGAACCAGCCTGTTCGACCGTTGGTTCGAGTTGAGACAGTTTCATGAACCGCGTGCTGAGTTGAGACCAGCTGTGAGTTATGAGCAATGAGAGTCAGGTGTACCTGAATATATTATGATAACGTCGAGAAGATGGTGAGATATGAGTTATCAGAATATATGAAAGTATGCAGTATTTTTTCTTTTTATATATTTGATCGTAGAAATAGTTTTAGGCCGAATGACGCATTAGGGCGCGTTGGATTATAATCGGGTGGGTTATTAGTTATAGAGCATGCCATTTGGATGTTGTTGTGTTTGTTTTATTTTACGGAATTTTTCCATATTTTTCTAGATTTTTTTAAACTTTATTACGAACTAGATAATATTTTGACTCGAGTAGGAATCGAGTCAATACTTATTTACGAAACTGCCATTGAGGGTATTTTTCTCCCTCCCGACCTTCCTCACCCCAAACCCTCATCGCCGCCACTACCGCGTGCTACCGCCGACGCCGCACTGCCGCCGATCAACGCCGCCCCGCCCCGCCGTGCCGTCGCCGTGCCTCCACGACCCACCCCGACCACCGTCTCGCCGCCACGACGCCGAAATCGCCCCACGAAACCACCTCGGCCGCCGCCACTTCGAGCCAGATTCCGCCGACGTCTGGGCCACGTCACCGCCGCTGTGGCCCTGACGACCACCCCCTCGCCGTCGCCGACGTTTCCCCCTCCATCCCGACCGCCGTTGAGGCCGGCCGCCGCCCAGATCGGAGCACGCCGCCATCGTCGCCCATTTTCGACACCGCCGTCGACAGCCATCGCTGCCTTGGCTGCCTTGTTTGACACCACCATCGGACCAAGCTCGTCGAGCTGGTGCCGATAGACCCCCTGATTGCCCAGTCCCGAATCATCATCGGAAAACCGCCGACACTCGCCGGAAAACCGCCGGAACCGCCGAAAAATTGGATTCGTGGGAAATTCACCGGATCATCCGCCGAACGCACCTGGTCCAATCTGATCGGACTTCGGACGCTGCTAGGTGTCGAATTCGAGTTTCGAGCCACGAAACGGAAACCCTAGCCGTCGTCGATTTTCGATGACGCGAGGTATAATTTATTTTAACTTAATTATTTGAAAGTATTGCTTATTAGAATTGCATGCTAGGATTGGTGAATTGTGTGTTATAATAATATATATAAATGTAGATTTGATTAAGGATAAAATATGAAATTTGTTTAATTGAGTGGAGATAAAAATGGAGACTACGAAACTAATTAGGGTAACGAGGTAATGATCGTGATCTTGATCTAATGCAAACTAGCCTAAGTAGACTTGCTAGAATTGATTGCTAGAATTGATATAGGTTGATGTGTGATGGTTGATGCGTGATTGTGTTGATTGTGTGTGTATGCTATAGGATGTGTGATTCATCATGCGGGCGTTAGTTTTTAGCTTGATTGTGTAGGTACGGTGTAGGAGCTTGCCGCCTAGGCGCGTGGACCCGTTTGGAGCTTCTACCAGGTCCGTTTAGGACTCGTTCTCTGATTTACGCTACTCTCTTGTGTATTTGATTTATTATGTGTAGGACGAGTTAAGTGGTGTTTTATCGAATCCCACTTAACTCGGGCCATTTAGCCAACGATTTTTCGGATTAATAACCCTCGAGGATGAGATCCCTCGAGTTTGTTTTCGAACTTCAGATCCAGCTCACGTTGCCTTCGGGCCTATTGTATAAATCCCAACCCAGACCTATATATATGTATAGTTTTCGTGTTTTTGTGAGAGACTGAATGAGGGAAATCCGACTACCGTGCTATGCGAGCGGGCACATGTGTGTCGACAGTGGGCTCTGGAATGCTATGCAGGCCGTTTCATTCCCGAGGGATCCTGACAACTCCACCTTTGAGTTCCTCAAACCCGGAGAAGTGTGGAGGTTCACAGGTACTGCATTGCAGCGCATGTCTAGACTTGTGGTTTCAAAGAGTATTGAAGGTGACTGCCTGAGAGTACTCGGCCTTCGTGCTCAAGGCCAGGAGTAATATGGAAGGTGCAGAGGGCAGAAAGGAATGAGATTTGAGGCGAGAAGCAATAGAGAAATGGCCGAGGCATGAGAATGTGAAAGATAGGGGGACGCTGTCGACCCGAGGGCGACGACTCCCGTATGTGCCCTGATGAGAGTTCTTGAGGAAGTATATGGTTTTGATTCAACAGGAGAGTTTGCTCTCCTGTGCTAGATTGATATTAGTTATTTTCCGGGCCGGTAACACTCGTTACTGACGGTTTTTCTATATATATGTAGGTGAGAAATGCGAGGGATGAAAGCTGTCGGGACTGCGGAGGAGCAGCACGGAACCGCGCACACATGTACCTGCCGCGTGTAACTTACAATGACAGTGTGTTATTGTTACGTGAATGATAATTTTGATGTGTTTGTTTCGATAAATTGTTTGATATGAAATGAATGGATAAATGTGAATGAGTAGTAAGTTTGGAGTTCAGGCTCTATTCAATTGAAACGAAAGAGATAATGATGAATGCTACGGTAGATTATCATGTTTTATCGTATTTTGATAAAATATTTATATACCCTTGTTGTGGATAATTTTGAATTAAAATTTTCTTCCCGTTGCATGGTTTTGTTTTTCTTGCACATCATAGCATGCATGTTGGACTACGTTAGAACCCACGCATCCCATCCATGCATTTCATATTTGCATCTCCATCTTGAGACACCGACGGCAGATCCGGTTCGGCTTAGCCGAACCCAGTAGATTAGCGAACGGTTCGGTCGCCGGTGACATTTTTGGGTCGGTTCACGGGTGAGCCGAAACGGGGTGTTACAGTAATGGTATCAGAGCTAACTCTTGGTTGATTAAGATGGTAGATGCGTTACAGGTTACATGTGTGCCGAAGCTACTCCAAGCTGTTCCGACAGGTATTTTTTTGTTTTAATGTTTTTGATTGTAGATTTCCTTACAAATCAGTAGTGTGACAGGCGAGTAGACTAGAGTAGGAACTATTAGCAGGATGGTGACACAGACCCACCGGACACAGATTAGGACCCTATCACCTCCAGTAGCCAGACAGGACAGTTCTAGCCCTGTTCACAGTGACGCCGCCTCCAGTCAACCTAGGACTACCATGCCACCAGTAGAGGTCAGTGTGCCAGTTTCAGCTAGCCGACGTGGTGAGAGCCATCGTCGAGACAGTCGCCGTGACCGAGTTAGTCGTCGAGACCGAGATAGTCGTCGGGACCGAGATAGTCGTCGGGACCGAGATAGTCGTCGGGACCGAGATAGTGGTCATGACAGTTACTGCACCAGAAGTAGTCGACAGGAGAGAGATGCAGCGATCACCAGGTTGGCGGAAGCTCAGATACAAATGCTGCACAGTCAAGAAGAATTTAGGTGATAAATGCAGCAAGACCAAGAGGAATTCAGGAGAGAGCTCAGACAGATAGCCCTTTTTGTGGCCAGAACTGAGAAGAGACCAGCAGTGGGTGAAGAGGTACCAGGAGAGCCAGCAGTTTCCACAGACCCCGTACCACCGCCTCCTCCTCCACCATTGCAATAGAGGGCTACTCTAATGACAGCCCCCTTATTTGCCCCACTTCAGGTGTGGATGAAACCGGACATCAGTGGAACCGCAGCAGTAGGTAGCAGGCAGACTGCAGGCGGAAGTGGAGCTGCAAGATTTGATGGTATACCAGCAGGTACGGGACCACAATTTCCTCGATATAAGCAGGGAGAAGGATCGAACAGATCAGTGGATACGAGGAGATTGGAACTGTGGCAGTACGAAAAGTTCGTGAAGAATGGTGGACGACCGTTCTTTGGAAAGTTGGACGCGGAAGAGGCATTCTTGTGGATATCGTCAGCCATAGGTGTGTTTGACACTATGGCATGTCCCATGGAGCACCGTGTGCACATCATCACAGGAGCATTCCAGGACGAAGCCAGGATATGGTGGAGTTCAGTCTAGAATTCTATATTTGCCCATCGTCAGCCCCAGGACATCACATGGGAGGAATTTAAGGTGGAATTTGATGGAAAGTATTTCCTGCCAAACGTCAGGAAGAGAAAGGAACGAGAATTCCAGACGTTGAGGCAGGGACCCATGATGGTGGTACAATACGAGACTAGGTTTAGAGCTCTGGAGAGATTTGCACCAGACTTGGTGTCCACCGAAGAAAGAAGGATAGAGCGTTTTTACGAAGGCCTCTATCACGAGATCAGTATGGCCTATTTGGATAGGAAGTTCGCTACTTTCGGTGATGTTGTGAGAGCTGCAAGCGAGGCAGAACGAGTTATAGCCGCTAGACCTCGCCAGGAATTTGACGAGAAGCAGCAATACCCTAGACCGTATCAGCCAGAGCAAGGAGCACAACAGAGACGTCGAACAGATGCATGTTATAGATGCGGTCAGCCAGGACATAGAGCTGTAGAGTGTAAAGTGGACACAGACGTATGCTATAGTTGCGGTCAACCGGGGCATAGAGCCGCAACTTGTCCAACTGGCCAGACCCAACAGGTGACGCTCCCAGCACCATCGGAGAGACTTGCGCTCCCAGGCCCCCAGCAACAACCACAGCAGACAGGCAAAGACCAACAGCCACTGAGGCAGCAGTAGAGAGGAGTTGTAGCTAGCATGACAGGACAACAACAGCAGGCCTTGGATCAGAGAGGAATGCAAACAACACCACCACGAGGACCGTCCATTTCGGTACCACCGTGGGCAGCAGGGATGGACACAGCCACGATTGCTGAAGCACTGGAGGATACGACAAACATGACAGGTACGCACGCGTCTCACCTTGGATTTCATATTTAGTAGATAGCTACTAGAGTGAAACCTCCTTAATTTAAAATTTCAAGGACGAAATTTTTATAAGGAGGGAAGGTTGTAAAACCCGTAACTCGAGTCACGGTTTTACGTTACCGAACCAGCCGGTTCGACCGTTGGTTCGAGTCGAGTCAGTTTCATGAACCGCGTGCTGAGTCGAGACCAGCTGTGAGTTATGAGCAATGAGAGTCAGGTGTACCTGAATATATGATGATAACGTCGAGAAGATGGTGAGATATGAGTTATCAGAATATATGAAAGCATGCAGTATTTTTTTCTTTTTATATGTTTGATCATAGAAATAGTTTTAGGCCGAATGACGCATTAGGGCGCGTTGGATTATATTCGGGTGGGTTATTAGTTATAGAGCATGCCATTTGGATGTTGTTGTGTTTGTTTTATTTTATGGAATTTTTCCATATTTTTCTAGATTTTTTTAGACTTTATTACGAACTAGATATTATTTTGACTCGAGTAGGAATCGAGTCAATACTTATTTACGAAACTGCCATTGAGGGTATTTTTCTCCCTCCCGACCTTCCTCACACCAAACCCTCGCCACCGCCACTGTCGCGTGCTGCCGCCGCCTCCGACGCCGCACTGCCGCGTGCTGCCGCCACCGCCGCCGACGCCGCACTGCCGCCGATCAACGCCGCCCTGCCCCGCCCTGCCGTCGCAGTGCCGCCACGACCCACCCCGGCCACCGTCTCGCCGCCACGACGCCGGAATCGCCCCACGAAACCACCTCGGCCGCCGCCACTTCGAGCCGGATTCCGCCGCCGTCCGGGCCACGTCGCTGCCGCTGTGGCCCCGACGACCACCCCCTCGCTGTCGCCGACGTTTCCCCCTCCATTCCGACCGCCGTCGAGGCCGGCCGCAGCCCCGATCGGAGCACTCCGCCACCGTCGCTCATTTTCGACACGGCCGTCGACGGCCATCGCCGCCTCGGCTGCCTTGTTTGACACCACGATCGGACCAAGCTCGTCGAGCTGGTGCCGATAGACCCCCTGATTGCCCCGTCCCGAATCATCGCCGGAAAACCGCCGAAACTCGCCGAAAACGCCGAACTTCGGAATGGTTCGTGGGAAATTCGCCGGATCATCCGCCGAACGCACCTGGTCCAATCTGATCGGACTTTGGACGCCGCTAGGTGTCGAATTCGAGTTTCAAGCCACGAAACGGAAACCCTAGCCGTCGTCGATTTTCGACGACGCGACGTATAATTTATTTTAACTTAATTATTTGAAAGTATTGCTTATTAGAATTGCATGCTAGGATTGGTGAATTGTGTGTTATAATAATATATATAAATGTAGATTTGATTAAGGATAAAATATGAAATTTGTTTAATTGAGTGGTGTTAAAAATGGAGACTAAGAAACTAATTAGGGTAACTAGGTAATGATCGTGATCTAATGCAAACTAGCCTAAGTAGACTTGCTAGAATTGATTGCTAGAAATGATATAGGTTGATGTGTGATGGTTGATGTGTGATTGTGTTGATTGTGTGTGTATGCTATAGGATGTGTGATTCATCATGCGGGCGTTAGTTTTTAGCTTGATTGTGTAGGTACGGTGTAGGAGCTCGCCGCCTAGGCGTGTGGACCCGTTTGGAGCTTCTACCAGGTCCGTTTAGGACTCGTTCTCTGATTTACGCTACTCTCTTGTGTATTTGATTTATTATGTGCAGGACGAGTTAAGTGGTGTTTTATCGAATCCCACTTAACTCGGGCCATTTAGCCAACGATTTTCCGAATTAATAACCCTCGAGGATGAGATCCCTCGAGTTTATTTTTGAACTTCAGATCCAGCTCACGTTGCCTTCGGGCCTATTGTATAAATCCCAACCCAGACCTATATATATGTATAGTTTTCGTGTTTTTGTGAGAGACTGAATGAGGGAAATCTGACTACCGTGCTATGCGAGCAGGCACATGTGTGTCGACAGTGGGCTCTGGAATGCTATGCGGGCCGTTTCATTCCCGAGGGATCCTGACAACTCCACCTTTGAGTTCCTCAAACCCGGAGAAGTGTGGAGGTTCATGGGTACTGCATTGCAGCGCATGTCTAGACTTGTGGTTTCAAAGAGTACTGAAGGCGACTGCCTGAGAGTACTCGGCCTTCGTGCTCAAGGCCAGGAGTAATATGGAAGGTGCAGAGGGCGGAAAGGAATGAGATTTGACACGAGAAGCAATAGAGAAATGGCCGAGGCATGAGAATGTGAAAGATAGGGGGACGCTGTCGACCCGAGGGCGACAGCTCCCGTATGTGCCCTGATGAGAGTTCTTGAGGAAGTATATGGCTTTGATTCAACAGGAGAGTTTGCTCTCCTGTGCCAGATTGAAATTAGTTATTTTCCGGGCCGGTAACACTCGTTACTGACGGTTTTTCTATATATATGTTGGTGAGAAATGCGAGGGATGAAAGCTGTCGGGACTGCGGAGGAGCAGCACGGAACCGCGCACACATGTACCTGCCGCGTGTAACTTACAATGACGGTGTGTTATTGTTACGTGAATGATAATTTTGATGTGTTTGTTTAGATAAATTGTTTCATATGAAATGAATGGATAAATGTGAATGAGTAGTGAGTTTGGAGTTCAGGCTCGATTCAATTGAAACGAAAGAGATAATGATGAATGCTACGGTAGATTATCATGTTTTATCGTATTTTGATAAAATATTTATATACCCTTGTTGTGGATAATTTTGAATTAAAATTTTTTTGCCGTTGCATGGTTTTGTTTTGCTTGCACATCATAGCATGCATGTAAGACTACGTTAGAACCCACGCATCTCATCCATGCGTTTCATATTTGCATCTCCATTTTGAGACACCGAGGGCAGATCCGGGTTGGCTTAACCGAACCTAGTAGATTAGCGAACGGTTCGGTCGCCGGTGACATTTCTGGGTCGGTTCACGGGTGAGCCGAAATGGGGTGTTACATATATGCTGGTCTTGGTTTAATTTAAACATTCTTGTTTTGTATAAATGCTCATTGGGAAATGGTTTATGAAATTATTATGGATTCTAGGGTTGCCTTAGTTTGAATGGTCTTAATTTGATTTAGTTTAGATTTTCAAACTAAATAAAAATTCGATTCAAAATATTTAAAAGTTCAAACGAAGCAAATTCCGATTTTCATGTGTGCCAGATTTTATTTAATTAGTTTAAATTTAATATTTTTGCTTTATAAATATGGTCTGAGCAGAGTTCATGAATGGTTTATGAAACTACCATGAATTTTAGGGGGTTTTGTCGTGATGGGTGAAGATTATCGACCATAAATA
Organism: Piper betle; assembly: GCA_033002965.1. Taxonomy (NCBI): domain Eukaryota; kingdom Viridiplantae; phylum Streptophyta; class Magnoliopsida; order Piperales; family Piperaceae; genus Piper; species Piper betle. Next base: position 53,109 of record JAURVB010003655.1, read on the forward strand.
AATAAATAAATTAGTCTAAGACCCCCATTTTATGTGCAGGCCATGCTTAACACTTTATTATTAAAATATTAAAGCATTAATAACATTTTCATCGCAGGCAAACAAGATATTTTTATATTTTATCTTTCAATTAATAGCTTTGAATTTCTACAATGCATCCTACATGTCTCCAACATAATAATTTTAAAAAATGTGTTCAAATTTATGTGATTGTACAAACTAACCAAAAAACAACTTAAATGTTCCAACAAGTAGCTCAATAAAACATGCTATATTATCCTTCCAATTTTGTCATAATGTAGAGTGCTAGAGATTCGATGTAACAAGTGTTACAGCAAACCCACTGTAACACTTGTTTGATTGGTACAAATTACTTAAAATAAATAAAATTAACTTAATTATTATAGTTATTTTTGACACGTCACTAATTTAGATAATTCACACCAATCTACCGTGGGTTTGTTATACCATTTAATAAAACAAATCTCTACCCATGATAGAGATACGAATGATTATCAAAATTTATATAAAAATAAATAGGAAAGGTTGCAACCTTTAAGAAATAACGATAGAAAAAAAATACCTCTTTGAAAAGTCACAACTAATTATGGACTAAGGAGTGCACGTTTTTTTTAAAAGGCATATTCAATAAGCAATCTTTTTAAAAAGATGCACCCATTCTAGATATTAGATAATCAAAGAAATTTTATGATGTTCGACGGGAATGAGCCGAACTACATGGACGGCAGACAATGCTAATCGGCTGCTAACGTAGGAGTGCATGAATGCTGTAAGAACCGACAGATGAAGCCGATCTTTTTTCATAATAATTATAATGAGCAGTATCACGTTTAGTATATGTCTATTTCTTTTCAACCCAAAATTAAAACGAACTAAGGTATATGTAAGACAATATGGTATCAGAAGATATGCAATGCCTCTGATTTATAAATTATATCAGTTATTATAAATGATTTATGGCTTGCTTTGAAAAAAATATTAAACAATGATTAGGAAGAACAATATTTTTGTCCGATTATGACAATCATTTTTTTTAAAAAAACCAACACTCAATCATCCTTGGTACTATCGCCAACTCAAATACTTCAAAATTCACCCAATGACCCTATTATATTATATTTTTAATTTTTATTTACTACAAATTGCTTCGAAATATCCTCTACCTCCTTCATGAGATGACAAGTAAAATTGACTCCACACTTCATATCAAGTCAATTGTGACGTGCACTGTGCCGTAGATTATGATTTTAACGTATATTTTCCATTTCTATATTTGAATACTCTTAACTCATTTAGTTTTATATATAAATTTAAATTAAGTTAAGACATAATACATTTTAAATAAGATTCTACCCTACTTGGACTAATTAATTGTATATGATTTATATATTTTTTATTTTTGTAATTTAAATAACAAAAAGCTAAATTTATAATATTTTTTTCTTACTCGAAATAAAAATTTCATATAATATATTTATTACTAATTTGTTACTATATTTTAAATTGAAGCATTTCACTTCTAGATTTATGATTTTAGCATAAACAAATTATACTAAATTTTTTTGCAAAATTTAGTGAGCTTGAACTACACTCAAACTAAAAAATATGCTTGAATGCTAATAAAGACAACTTGAAAACCAACAATTATTAGTTAAATTTGTATCCAAGTAAAACTCGGCTCGACTTGCACAATTAATCCCACAACCCAGAGTCGAGATCCTATGGTCAGTTGAGGACTTCAACATAATTATAACTACCAAATTATTAAAAAGGTATTTTTATAATTTGTATTGATTGGGTGGTTGTAAACATGGTTGCATAAATTGGAATCAGAATCGAAATCAGTTTTCGAGGGAGTCAGAATCGGAATCGGAATCGGTCTAAATCGGACAGGAATCGGTTCAGTTGAATCCGTCCAAATTAATCATGTGCAAAATTTTGACAACTCATTACATAAATACGTGAAATACATAATTATATAATTTTTGAACATAAATACACAAATTTATAATTTAATACAAGTATAAAAGAGCATCACAATTTATCATCACAATACCTCAAACAACAAGATATTAATACAAGTCCAAAAAATGAATGTTCAGCACAATCTTATATAGTGAAAAAAATTTGTGAAGCCTAGCCGACAATTTGCACATCCGGTCGGAGCTGAGGTGAATTCGTGAAGCCTAGCCAACAATTTGCATAGCCAAAAAATTTGTGAAGCCTAGCCAACAATTTGCACAGCCAAAAATTTGTGAAGCATAACCAATAATTTGTAGATTCAATTTCAACAAAAAATCCAACTTTACACAAATCGGTTGGAGCTGAGGTCGAAGGCCCGGTCGGCGGTGAATCTCCCTCCACTGTGCTGTTGGTCGGCCACACGTCGGACGTGAGGTTGCGAGGGTGGAGGCGAGGTCGGCAGCCCGGTCGACTACCCAGTCGGCGGCAAGTCTCGTGTCCACTGCGCTGTTGGCCGGCCACACGTCCGAGGCAAGGTTGCGAGGGCAGAGGCGAGGTCGGCAGCCCGGTCGAAGGCCCGGTTGGCGGCCCAGTTGGCGGTGAGTCTTGCATCCACTGCACTATCAGCCGGCCACATGTCGAAGGCAAGGTTGAGAGGGCGGAGGCGAGGTCGGCAGCCCAGTCGGAGGCCCGGTCAGCGGCGAGTCATGTGTCCACTGTGTTGTCGGCTGGCCACACATCAGAGGTGAGGTTGCGAGGGCGGAGGTGAGGTCGGCAGCCCGGTCGGAGGCCCAGTCGGCGGCCCGGTCGATTGTGAGTCTCGCGTCCACTGCGCTGTCGGCCGACCACACGTCAGAGGCGAGGTTGCAAGGGTGGAGGCAAGGTTGGCAGCCCGGTCGGAGCTGAGGTCGGAGTCGAAGAAGCACGGCAGAGGATAGAAACGCGGAGGTGGAGGGTGGAAGAATACTAATTTTACCTATACTTAAATAATTTAATAAATATCACACCTAGGGTATTTTAGTAATTTATCCAAAAAAATCAATTCTTTCCGATTTACCCGATTCCGAATCGGAGTTAACTCGGTCGGAATCGGGGTAAATCGCCGAGTTGGATGCCGATTAAGGGCCGACCGATTCAGCCTCAAAATCAGATCGGCGTGCTGCCGATTCGTGCATCACTAGTTGTAAATAAGAATGCTAGGCAATTTTTAAAGTCCGGAGCCTTTGGACGACTGGAATCTACACCCCAAACTCAACAGGGAGGTTTATCACATAATTCCAAAGTTTGAGGGAGTAAACAGTGACGACCCAACTCTTTTTAAACTGCCTGCAACTGCCATATCCAAGAACGCAAACAAGAACAAAGCATTGTCTCCTCTCCTTCGTCGTCTTCGTCTTCTCCAATGGCGGTCTCCAAGATCGATGCTTCTCACCTCCCATGGCCCCCTCGATCAAGACCACTAACCATAGTAGCCGCCTTCTCCCTCCTCCTCCTCCTCCTCATCACCTCCACCACCTTCCTCGACACCGCTTCCCTGGCGGTCGGCTCCGTCTTCTCCTCGTCTTCTCATTTCACCGCATTGGCGCTTCTCAAGAAATCCCGTGGCGGCGGCGCGGGGACGATTTGAAGTCGTGCGACCTCTTCGACGGCAGGTGGGTAGTCGACGACGTCGGCATGTATTATCCGCCAAACAGTTGTCCCTTTGTTGACGCTTCCTTTGACTGTGCTCGCCATGGGAGGCCAGATTCGGACTACGCGAGGTTGAAATGGAAACCCAATGGCTGTGACATTCCCAGGTGAAGTTGATCGCAAGCAGAGTGATTGCTTGCTTGCTCTTTTGCTTTTCTTTTTTTCTTTCTGTAACGGTGGCGAAATCTTGGTGCAGGTTGGATGGGAAGAGGATGTTGGAGATGTTGAGAGGTAAAAGAGTTGCCTTCGTCGGCGACTCGCTCAACCGTAACATGTGGGAGTCGCTTGTCTGCATCTTGAGGCAGTCTCTGGAGGACAAAGACAGAGTCTTTGAGGTCTCCGGCCGCCGTGACTTCAAAGCAGATGGTTTCTATGTGTTCACCTTTTCTGTAAGTTCAGAACAAAAGTTGAAAGGATTAGAAGTTGTTCTTTCAATCCAGATGAGAATTGTAGGGTTTGTTTTGCAGGATTACAACTGCTCCATCGAATTTGTTCGGTCTCCATTTCTCGTTCAAGAGTGGGAGATGGTGAACTCGACGACAGGGAGCCGATGGGAGACGCTTAGGCTTGATGTGGTGGAGAGCTCTTCCTCTTACTACCGAGATGCAGACTTCATCGTCTTCAACTCCGGCCACTGGTGGACTCACCCCAAGACATCCAAAGGGTTGTTCCAACTTTCTTTTAACACAAAGTTCGGCCACACCAAGTTTGCATCTTTTAGATAAACGTGTTATTTTGATTGAACTGGGCAGGATCAACTACTATCAAGAAGGAAGCCATGTCTACCGAGAGTTAAGCGCAGAAGAAGCCTACAGAAAGGCCCTCCGAACGTGGGGCAGATGGGTCGACACCAACATCGACCAAACTCGTACCAAAGTGTTCTTCAGAGGCTACTCTTCTTCTCATTTCAGGTAACTCTTGTACCTTTCTTGCATCACTGATTTCAACTGTTTCAAACTTAACTAAACTAACACAGTTGTGCAGAGGTGGGCAGTGGAATTCAGGTGGGAGTTGTGACGGGGAGAAGGAGCCTATTACAGATGACAAGCATCTGAGCCGGTACCCAGAGATGATGAAGATCTTAGAGTCTGTAATGGGAGAGATGAGGACTCCGGTGTCCTACCTCAATATTACGAGGATGACTGACTACCGAAAAGATGGGCACCCTTCAACTTTCCGGGAGAACCATGAGCAGCTGGGTGGGAGAGTTCAAGACTGCAGCCATTGGTGCCTTCCCGGAGTTCCAGATGCTTGGAACCAGCTTCTTTATGCTGTTATTATCAGAGATGGGATGCGATAACGGGGCTTGGATAGTGGAAGCCCTTGAATCACACACACACACACACAAAGTTAATTCACCAACTTTCAATAATTTGTATGAAACTTGAGTTTCGTGATAAAAAACCCAAGTGGAAAAATTCTTTTTCATTCATTTACTGTAATCGCAAACAAAAATACAAGAAATGTTCTTTGCTACGACTTTATGATTTGCAAAAGACAGACTACATGGAATAGATAACATCAGTTGTGTAAATGTCTTAGTACACCATTGCCACCTCTGTAGATTTGGAGGGCTTAACGACCAGAGCAAAATGTAAAATACTCGGTGCATCAGAATATTTATTTAATTTTTTTAACAAAAAATATAGTTGTCTATAAATATTAAAAGTAATTTTAATTTTAATAAGTAAATTTTTTTAATAATTAATAAATTTTATAAAGATTTTTAATTTTGAAAGAATCATACTCTAAATTATTTTAATAATAAATAATAATATATAAATAGCTAATGTTTGGGCACCAGATTTCTGCCCTGCGATTAGTTATCGCTTTGAGTTAGAGGTTTGGTGGGACTAAATGCATCCTTACCGTGCAAGGAAATCGTGTGAGTTAAATAGAATACCGCAAACAAGGAATAAATACTTAAAATTTTTACATGGTTTCTTACGGTTCAATTTGAATCCCTAAGTCAATCCACGATGAGATTGATACTCAAAACCTACTATTTCTTATTTTAATTTTACACCTTACACAAAATAGTGAATTTAGCCGCCTTTAAATAAATTCGCTTTTGAGATCTTCAACTCCAATGCCCTGGTTTGTCCCTTTCTTGTCTTCAAATTTTCAAAATAGCCCCACCACCGCGTTCAGAGCATCCAAAAATGATAAGGTATCATCTTTCGTCTCAATCTGTACTTGTGAAGGCCCTTAAATTATATATGGAGTGATAATTGACGGAATTGGACTACTTCGGGTCGGTTCGGAGCAAATAAATGCTGGACCAGATTGGGTGATGTATGTAGGAAAGGACTTTTCTGGGCACGCCAGGATCAATCTGGGTCCTAGGTGGGTTACAAACATGATCTGGCTTTGCTGTCACAGTTTGTGTCAGTTCAGATACGATCAGATTGTAGGGCAAAGGGATGTGGTCACATTTTTGCATAGTATAAGTGAACTCGGTCCACTAAATTGGCCCATTAGCCCCTCTTATGCGGGTGGTGCAACGACTACTTTGGTAGCTTTGGCATTGGCATTTCTAGCGGCTGAGGTTGGCAGCGATCGCCCAAATTGGTGGATCTAGGATCGATGAAGCTTCTGGTGGTGATCCGGTGGCCAAAGACACCTCCAATCGGTAGAGACGGCACCGGAAAGTTCCAACATAATTGTTTTTGGCCCAACTCTGTTGCAGTCTTTTGGCGAGGGAGGCGGCCGAATGCAGAGGGCCTTGTTCTGGGTTTGTAACCAGAGATGATAAGGACCGATTGGAGGTAGTGGATTGTACTATGGTAGCTTTGGTCAGCTAGATGGAGGCTGGAAAGATGCTCAAATGCTTTGTTGCACTGCTTCTGCAGGCATTTTATGGGCTGTTTTTTGGCAAGGGTGGCTTCCTCTCTTGTGGATCTAGACTTTGGTTGTGTCGTCGGTGTTGAGGAGAGTCCGGTGGAAGTGTCAGTTTGACAAGTGGAGGCCTGGGCTGGCCATACGGATGGTCCAATGTTGATTGTTTGTTATTATTTTCTCTTGCTATGCTGCTTTGGCAAGCCTCTTCTCGAAGCTTTTCCAATGATAGAGGGCTTCTTAGGTGGTGGCTCTCGAATGGTTTTTGTTACCGCTTATGAGGGGAACACACTGGAGGTTGTTGTGTGGCCGGAGGTAGCCTGGCTTGGTGGGATGCACATCGATAATGTGACCACTTGATGCTATTTCTTAATCTAGAAGGAGGCTTTTCTTGGCTTTTTCCAATGAGGGTGATTGTCGACCGTGAGGATTCTTGGCTAGGTTCCGTCGGGGGCACTTCAAGCTCTGCATCGGTGGGCTAGAGGGGTCGTCGGATATGGATCTCTTGCGAGGGGCTCCTACCCTTCTTTCTCTTCTTTGTGATTTCTTCTCTTCTCTTTTTCTCTCCACAAGCCCCTTTTTTTTAACGTATAAGCCCCCCTTTTCTTCTCAACTCATGAGTATTTATAAAACATCAAACCTCCAATTAGTTCCATGATTTAGGGCGTTAAATCCTCACCTGCCCAACCTATCCTCCTCCTTATCCTCATTTTCTCCTTATCTTGTCCCCTTCTTGTGGAGCTATCACAAACCATTCCAAAATTCATCAATGGTAGGAAAAAGATGTGGTAAAACCCAGGCTATCCACCCGAGGGTTTTTATCGTCAGTTCAGTTGTTATCTTAATAGGGTTAGTAGGGTCTGGCCCTTCTTGCCATAGTTCATATATGATACGTTGTAAGTTGTCCGACCTTAGCCTCCTTAGGCGCTCGGTATGCCTGTTTGGATGCGGCACGCCCAATTTTTTCATGTTTGGTCTAAATTAATCGTATATAGTTAAATGTTAGGACCGTGTCCCTCAGGTATTTTTTTGTGTGCTTACTGTGTGTTTTATGACCTTTTGGACCGTCCTAACCCCTTTTAGGAACTACAATACAATTTTTGAGGTGGGCCCGATCGCTTTAGGATAAAAACCCTAATTTTTTGTTTCAAGATAACCCAACTCATACCTCTTTACCTAACCCAACTCATATATCTTTATCTATCCAACCCATACCTCTTTAGGTATGACACCCATACCTATGACATCATCAAACCAACCCATACCTCCTTATCTAACTCATACCTCTATGATATCACCAAGCCAACCCATACCTCCTTATCCAACCCATACCTCTTTAGATATGGTACCCATACCTATGATATAACCAAGCCACCAACCCTTTTTCTATAAAATCCATCCCTTCCCTCACCTTTTCACCATTTCTCCTTCCTTCCTCACCTCCAATGACTTTCTTCTACTCTCCTTACCCTTCTTCAGCCTCCTTGGAGCTCCAAGCATCGCCCTCCACGTTCTAGCATCATAGGGTGGTAAGCTTTGAGGCTAGATGCCTCAAAAGACCTCCCCTTGGTCTTCACTTGTTAGCCTCAGGTTTGGGCAGCCTCTGTTGCTTGTTGTTTGATGTGTATTGATTATATACTTCTATGAATTTATTTTTGGGATATTTTTATCGTGTATATATAAATGTTAGGAAAATTTTCAGTACATATTTATCTTATTTGGCTATGTAAATAAATAGATATAATTTTTATAATGCATGTTGGTCACTTATATGCACCGTTTTAGTATAAAAATCATATCTTAGCATTATGATATCCCATTTGCATAATTCTTATTTTTTTACACTCATAACATGAAGATATACAACTTTTGTATTGGAATTTTTACCTACCTAGCCCTAGAATTTGCATGTATGAGGGTAAAGATTGAGGAAAGGTGGCAACTTGGACCATTATAGTGATATAAGCACTCCTTTCTTCAATTTTTACTCTTTGACCTTATAGGATCTGTCGATGTACAATATGCCATATTTTTCATGGTAATTTTAGGAGTTCTTGGTAAAATTTTAATCCAAATGTAACCACTAAATAATCATGAACATCACCCATAAGTACATTTATTATTTCCTGTGTGATTATAAGTATGAGCCTGATTTGTAATTGTGATATATGTTAAGCCACAAATTTTAAACTACTAAAATTTTGTAAAATCATATGATACTACACTAGGCGTCTAATTGAAGGATACAAATTTTAGGAATATTTAAAATCATCTAGGTATGTTTTAGAGGTGTTTACACGGACAGCATAATGATGCTGGGTGAAAATCCTAGTTTTTCACTCCGTTTGTAAATTACCTTAAAATAGGTTAAGTGTGTTTGATTTTAGTGAAACTTGTAGCACTATGACCAATTTTGGGGCCATTTGGATAGGTTCCCAATTTTATTTGTAAATTTCAAATTTGTTAAGGTCAAGATAGCTCTAAAAATAACCCATCCAGTGACCAAACTTGTAAAATCTACTTAGGCCCATTTACAAAGTAAATTTAGCCTAAATCTTACTCGACTCAAGCCCCTTGTTTAGTTAACTAGGCCCACTAACCCAAGCCCATTTGGAGTTGTCTAGCCTATGAACCAATAATTACAAAATTGGTATGCAGCCCAAGAACACTGTTCCAGCACCTTAGGGACGTGCTTAATGGGCCATGTTCCTCTTGATTGGTCCATGGGCCAACCATGGTGGAATTTACCTATAAACTTTAGAGAGCAAGGGACAACCCATCCAAATTTCGGCCCATTTAGACATGTTTAGGCTGATCCAAAAATTGTCTGGTAAGCCCGTTTATTTTAAAATCCTAGAATTTAGTAAAATCAACTAAGTGAACATGAAACCAAAACCTTAATTAAGTTACCTAATAAGGTTTAACACTTCACTTAGGACCTAATTAAGATAATTAAGTGATATTAAGTGTTGAGCTTGTGTGGAGGCTTTGCCTCGTTTTACGTGCTGATGTGGCCCGTTTCTTATTCAGTTTCATCTTCATGCTAGGCATCGCGGGTGAGCTCTTCGATTAGAATTCGAAGCTCTACTAACCTAGATCCGTAAGACTCTCCCTTTGCTTGATCTCTGCTTGACTTCTTACGTGTCGAGTTTAACCATGTTTTAGACATAGGACGACATCGGCGGCATTTTATCGTATCCTTCCGATGTCAAGCCATTTAACGATCTCAAGCCATTTAACATGTTTAATAAAACTATAAGGCTAAGATCCTATGTTGGTTTTCGAATTGAAGCTCTAGAAATATATGATACAAGCTTCTTCCCTAAGCCTATTAGATAAGTATATGTATCTTTACGGATTTCATAAATAAGAGAGTGAGCGGTATGGAGATATGTATAGACCACACTAATACTCCTTCAAACCCTGATGTAGTGCGGAGTATGAAGGTACTGCATAATGTAACACATTTCTGGAATTTGTGGCACTAACTTAATTGTTCCTTTTGTGACTCGAGTACCATAGCGGGTGTAATATAGAGGATGTGAGGGCATAAGTATTGTATGTATGAATATGAATATGAATATTAGTTGTGCATGCATGCCGACACTTTTTTATATATGTTTGCTTACCGCTCAATGTGAGGTAATTCTGAAGTTCCCTAAGTTTTTGTGGGTAATGGAATACTCGTTTGCTAGCTTGCTATTTTACCAATAGTTATTCGGACCGGTAATCAAATTTATTTGATTATTGACATGGTTTTTATTATATATAGGTGAGGTTCCCTAACATTGGCTAGCCTACATGCATGGATCAGATGACTTAGTGGGCCTATGTTATGTTGTTTGCTTTAAACCATGTATTTTGTGGATGACTATGACGGGCATATGCCTTAATTATGTGAACCTTGCATGATTTGAATGTATGCTATGATGGTTGTGCTAGCATGTTTAGCTTTATATTATTATATTTTATAGTGTAATTATAATACTTTGGGGAACCATCATATGTAAGGTATATAAGCCTCAAAGTACAAGAGCATGACGAGGAGCTAAGTTAGGTACACGAAATGCATTTGGCTGCAATTATTTGTGTGTTAGAGTAAGGTGGGTGGAGGAGGGTTCACACCACTTGAAGACCCACGTGAAGTCTAGGTATTAGGGTTTGAACTCGATGATGCTGTGTAATTCTCTAACGCTTTAATTATTGCTCCGTCGGGTATGTTGAACAGGTAGCTATGACTAAGTACTTGCATCATCTTTATATAACTAATAACAAGACTTAAGTCAATCTCTTGAAATAAGTAGTAAGAATATGATATACGTAATAATATGCAACCTCAAAACTATAACAGGTGTGCGTCTTCTACAGTTGAGAGTGATCATCACATTTTTAAGTCACTGCTCATAGCTGTAGGGGTGGTTCTACCTTTGTTACGTTAAGGGGTGTTTATATATAAATCTTTTAAGTCTAAAATGCACTTTGTAATACAAACTTTGCATGCATTCTATGAAAACTAAGCTGGTGTCCGTCTTAAGCCTGCACAGAGGGTTGGGATATGCTTTCGTAGAGTCTGTATGCTATAGCCAGATGAGTACCTTCAAAATTATAATATTCTGATTCAGTTAGTCCCTTTGGGCTGAATTACGGTGTTACATATGTGGATATGGGTTATTGGACCATGAACACGGGCAAATATGTTCATGTTTGTGCTCAGTTAGCTAAATATATAAAATCTTTAAAAATTTCAATTAAGTATATATTAGTAAGTAACAAATTTTAATTTGATAGTATAATTATAAATGTATTAAAATTTATCAATCTTTTTAAAATTCATAATTTAGGTAGAATTTTAATGCTACCTTTTGAAAATAATAAATAATAGTAACAATAATTTCAAATTAAGTAAGCATTAATGGGGCCATAAAATTATTATGGGGAAAAAGTCAACCACAAAAGTTAAAATGCAAGATGAAAAAAAACTCTAGGACTTTAATATAAGAAAAGGTTGATTACCTATTTAATATCTACACACAACCAAATGGGAAATTAAATGATTGCGTTGCGTCTCACAAATATTCTTTCATAGTTACCACCTTAAAAATATTTTGTTTGTTTCTTCTCTTCTTTTTCAAATTTCCCTCAATAATTTTCTTCCAGTTTTTAGTTAAAAAAGTCGCATTTAAAGACGATCTCGTCTTTGCCCTTGTGTTTCAGTTAAGTAAAGTTAATTTAAATTCTACGTACCAAGAGTATGAATATTCATAATTAAAATATAATTTTTTAAAAATTTTACTGAATTATAAAGAGGTGTAAAATTGAATAAAACTTTCCGGACGACATATGAAAATATTTTAATCAAACTTAATTTAAAAAGGATTATATATTTTTTAAAAAAAATATATCACTGTAGAAAAATATGGTAAAATATAAAAATATTTAATTAAATTTTAAATATAATCATAATATTATACAAATTTTAATATGCATGAAATTAAAGGTTGAAGTGTATTCTAGAGTTTATATCACAGATCTGGATCTCACTAGGGATGTGTTTATGTCAACAAATCAGGGCACTTTTAAAATTGTCCCAAGTTGAACCCTTCCCAAGTTGAGCCCGCTTTAGTTTTTAGAACACGCGTGCAAAGCTGAGGCCAGACGTGCGTTATGAACCATAATAGTCATATGTCAAAGCATATGATTATAACATTAGTAATGCAGCAGCAAAATGAGTTATTAGAATATATTAGAGTATACCCAGTTTTTTTTAGTAAAATGTAGAATTAAATTTAGGTCGTTTATCACGTTGGAACACATTATTTATTATTATTTGGTGGGTTAGTAGGCTTAGAACATGTCATTCGAGTTATGATACATTATTTTATTTTATGGTATTTTATTGTATTATATTTTATATTTTTGGAATTTATTTATTTTAATTGACTTGAGTCGGGTATTTTATTTTCTTCCTAACCTTTCTTCCCCTGTTTTCTCTAACCCCCACCAATAGACACCTCACTCTCTTCCCTATATCACTGCCACCAATGACTCGCCTCTGGCAACACTGCTGCCGGCATGTGCCGCCATTGACCGACCCTCCATCCTCCATCTCCTCCTTCCACTTTCCCCTAGCCAACTATTTCTCCCTCCCTTGGAGCACCACCGGCAGAGCACCGCCGTCCATGCCCGTTCCTTGGTTGCTGCCGGCAGCTTGTCATCGCCGCCTCGCAGTTGTCTAGCCAGTTACATCCCAATTGACCTCTTCTTCCCTTCCTTTCCCCCTTCCCTTCCTCTACCTTTGCGCCCATTCACACCTATCCTTTGGCTGCCACCGGCCGTGGCGACGCCAGCCAATTCTTGGTAGAGTCGCTGCTGCCACTTCCTCCCATCCTCCTACCCTAACCCTAGCTCCCTTCCTAGCCCTCCTCCTCACCGATTTCCAGCCACGACTACCACTTTTGGCACAGTTGGCTGCTGCTGCCACCGTTGTCGTTGCCAATTTTATGCCTAACCACTGTGAGACGCTTCTTGCTTGTCAAATTTTATATTTTTAATTCATGTTGACCATTATGCATATCATCCATAATTTTCTTAATTTTCATGTTTTATTAATATGTTCATTTTGTAAATAGTGATAATTATCTGTATATTAATAAATTTCTGTTATGTAATTAAGAATTGATAGGGATTAGTGATAATTCAAATTATTTGATTATGAAACTAAATATGCTATAGATGATATTTGAAATTGTAAAGTAGGTATTAACTTGTAATTGTATAAGTTAATTATCCAGTTGATTAGAAAGTTAATTCAGAATGAGAATTGATATGAGATGATGACAAGTTTAGAAATTGTGATGTAATCACCTATTTAAAAGTAAGATAGAAAGGTTTTAAATTGTCAAATTTTTCCTTTAATTCATTTGTTAATAATGATGTTAGTTATTATAGTATTTATAATTTTGTTAGGAATCACATACATCCATTTCATACATGCACATACAGTTAGCATGAGCATTAGTGTTTAGTTTTGATGTGTAGGTACAGAGTAGAAACTTACCATCTAACCGTGTGGCCTCGCTTGGAGCTTCTACCATGTCCATTTAAGACTTGTCGCTTATTTTTTGCTCTATTCTATCTGATTTGATTTATTATTTGTAGGACTAATTAAGTGGAATTTTATAGGATCCACTTAACTCGGGTTATTTAGTAGAATATTTTTTAGATTAATAACCCTTGAGGATGAGATCCCTTAAGTCTAATTTTGAAAACAAGATCCATCGTAGATTGCCTTCGAGCCTATTATATAAATCCCTTCCTAGGTCTATATATAAATTTATTGAGTTTTCAGTGAGACTAGAGAAGGTGAAACCGACTTGTATGTACCATGAAAGGGTACACGTGCTAGTCACAACGAGTTCTAGATTAGTGAGAGGGTTGTTCTACTCCTGAGCGATTTTGACAACTTCGCCCTTTGAGTTTCCTCACATGTAAAGAAGCATGGTGGTTTATAGGTACTACCATGCAGCACATGTTTAGACATGTGGTTCAAAGGCTACTGATGGTGACTGCTTGAGAGCATTCGGCCTTCGTGCTCAGGGCCAAGAGATATATGGAGGACATGAAAAGACTTAGGATATATTGGTACTCCCAAGGAATAGAAAAGAAACATGAAAAAAATGCCAAAATAGGCATTAACAAACTAGTTAGCTCAGGATGTTATCCGGTCCGCAGATTGATGGCTCTTTAGTATATGCCTTTTAGGGAGTTCAATAGAAGTTATATGTGGTTTTTTAAAAATAAGAGTCAACTCTCATTTGCCAGATTGTATAGTTATTTTTACACCAGTAACACTCGTTACTAACCTTTTCTTTTATATATATGAAGGTAAGGAGTAGGAGTTGATATGTTAGCCTGGATGAAGGAGCAGTGACATCTTGTGCACACACATCTGTCCAACAATAGAATGTTTGTTTTAGTTACGATGTTGTGATGAAATGCATAATATGACTATATGTTGTGATATATATTGTTAATAATGACATGATGACACATATGTGTTCATGAATATATTCTATATGAAGAATATGTATAGCAGATGGGTCAAGACCCATATCAGAAATTTGAACATTGAATGAAAATTAGTATACAGGTCAAGACCTAGTTCATGAATATATGATATGCAGCTAATTGCGTTGTTGTGTGTATAAACTAGTGATTATGTTTTGATATAGATTTATATTATCTATTGTTTGACAGGGTGACCCATATTGTACTTTCAAGGACACTCTATCCGTTTCATTTTAGAATATATTGATTTTGTAGTGATTGGGTTTGAGTGTGATTTGTTTGACATGTAATTCACGTAGTACCATATTAGGTTTCGTGCATTCCATACGTGCACTGAGATGCTTATCTTCCATCTTAAAAAGCAGAGAGTAAATCCTTTTATGTTAGGTTTGGGGTTAACCGACTTATTCGGGTGATATGTAACGTTCGGGCTTGGTTCGAGAGTAAACCAGATTTGGGGTATTACAACCACCTTCCCCCCAAGTGATGTGGATCCACTTTTTGTCACATCGATGATGTTGGGTTCAGTATTGGTATGATAAGTTATAGTCCTTAGCTTGATGAGTCTTTTCTCCGCTAGCTCGAGGAGTTAGAGACCCGTGATCAGGATAGATAGGCAAAGATCACTTGGATGAGAGAGGAGATGAGGTTGGAGGTTGGGACCTGATACCACTAGCTTACCCAGCTTATTGACGAGAGAGACCACCGACTGAGGGAGGAGGCTCAGACCAGAGATGATCGACTTGTCCAATCCATTACTTTTGCTTTGGTCGTTCAAATGCTTCGTCATATGATAACCATGTGTATAGAACAGTGTGGTAGCCTCGGTGATTATGACCCTGATATGCCCCCTCGTGATCCTTTCATCCCTCCCTTGATGTAGATATGGGTGTTTTATTTGTATTGGACAATTGATTTATATTTCATATATGACATTAAATATTTTATTGTATTTTATATTTAATTTTTATTCTATATATATATATATTGTCATCATATATATTTATTTTTAATATTTTGTTATTAAATAGACAATTTAAAGCAAAAAATAACAAATATTTTAAATATGTTCATGTTACTTTGTGACTGGGTTGCAATCGATTTGGGTCCTCTTTGTGATAGCATTTGTGACTGCCAAATGGTCACAAAAATTTACCGACAGGAATAAAACCAATCAAGAATCGAAGTTGAAAGCAAATTTGTAACAAAAGATCCGGTTACAAATAATTTGCAACCGGCTATGCCGCTACTTTAATTGCTAACTCAGAAACCGAACGCAAATGGGTGCGTCGGATTGCTACTTTTGTGACCGGATTTTTTTCTTATTGCAAATTTTATAAGCAACTCTAGCTACTGCGACTAAATTTGGTGGTCGTAAATCTGGTCGCACATCTTATTAGCAACCGGATTTACGGTCTTCAACGACAGGACCAATTTTCTACTAGTCTACCAAACCCGGCCCGAATATAATTGGGTCAATTCAGCTTTGTTGGTACTAAACCGACCTCATGCTCACCCCTAAACGTAGCTATTATATGTATACAAAAAATGAACTTTTCTCCAGCTCTCATCAAAATAACAGTGAAGAAAATCTTCATTTTTTGTCACTTTCTAAGGGAATACAAGCATGTTTAGCTCTTTAATATTTCCCACACTTATAATCGTGGAAAATTTTTTGTCATCCTCCATTTTACAAACAAAAATAATTAACCTAAGGTCTTACCCAACATTGGCTGTAAGGCATAATAAGGAACCGAATATGCATATCAATTTTTCTCCTAAAATTTTTGTAGTGAACATAAGCACAAGAACAAGTAAGGAGGCTGCTGCTACAATTGAGCGTCCAACAAAAACTGGCCATGGTCACGGATACAAAGGATGCTACCGGTGTTTTGGGAGAGCTGTGACGATATGGTCGGCCAATCGGAGCAGCTGGTCGGTCCCCAGGTTTATCTGCAGATGATCGCCCTCAACACCAAAGCTTGACGGCAGATGCCATCTCTCGAACAGCTTTTCGGAGCAACTACAGAGA
Organism: Piper betle; assembly: GCA_033002965.1. NCBI lineage: Eukaryota > Viridiplantae > Streptophyta > Magnoliopsida > Piperales > Piperaceae > Piper > Piper betle. The sequence goes on from JAURVB010003655.1 coordinate 69,718, forward strand.
AGGTATCAGAATGTTCGAGTTGCAGACAGAACGAAGCCAACGACGTAAAGCCTTATCTAACGAGCTATTTAGCTTTTGGAATGAGAACGACCTATAAAGACTTATTGAGTTTAATTTAACCCTAACATCACTGTTACGTCCTGGGCTTTTGGTAATCCCCTCAAAACCTACATAGGTTCGACATCGAATAAGAGATAGTTGGAAATTTGTTTGATGTATTGTGTAGATAATTATTTTGCTGATGAAGATAAGACTTATAGCCCGCCTGGGCAGCCTTAACCGACTGCAATCAGGTTTTTACCCACAAATAGGGGTGAGCAATCGGCCAGTTCTCAAAACCAAACTGAAATAATTATTTAATAAGTAATTTTAAATATATATCATATTAAAAAATAAAAATTTATTATAAAATTATTATAATCTTATAATAATTAATATAAAATATAGACTTTATAATATATTTTAAAAATTTCGGTTTATTCTGTTCGATTCATTTTTGAGCCCAAATATCTATATGCGGTTCGGTTTTGTTTCTGTCGGTCTATCGGTTCGCTCTACCCACAGAGAGCAATTGGAGGATGAAGGAAATTGAAAGGGAAGTGAGATTTATTCCCAACAGTATGATTGGGAGAAGAGAGTTAGTTTCTTGGGATTGCTAATTGAATGTGAAAGATTCACAGGAACACGGAGAAGTTGGAATGTAAATGGACGACATGATAGAGGATGATACAATGTCTAATCTATTAACATGAACTTTGATTGCTTTGTGTATTTACCAGCCCGTGCAAGGAAAGACGTTCGCAAACATTTGGCAAGAGAAAGCCATATTTGATGGATTGAGCCACCTAAAAACAGTACGTACTTCCATTCAATGTTCTTAAATCCCAGTCGAACTCATTCTTGTCAACCACATTGCTAATGTTGCAGACGACCGTGATTTTCTACGAGGTTCAACGACTGTATCCGTCTAATATCATTCTTGAAAGGGCTACTTACAAACACATGATGCCAGGGGATATTATTCTTGAAAGGGCTACTTACAAACACATGATGCTAGGGGATATCACTTTCCCATCGGGCGTAAATTTTCTTATACTAATTGGTTTTAAGGATACTGTATTATTAATATAATATTTTCGACATTTGGTCCGTCATAACTGAATGAAGATTTATCGATACTTAACTTGTTTTTATTTGATTATAATCAGTTGTTTAAATTTGGTCATAAACAACTTTGAACATTGGATGGACTTGATATTCGGTTGTCTACGCTCACCCCTATCCATATTTGGTCGTCTACGCTCACCCCTATCCAACGATATGCATTGAGCGGGACTTTACCAAAGCGTTGGTTGAGGATAAGCTAGCATTGTCCTTGATCCTGCAACGTCCTATGTCCATGCTCCCCACATACTCGCTACTATAACACCACAAAGATGGCGCTCATCTCGTCCTCCATAGCTTGGATCGTAACTGAAATCATTTCTTACCATATACATACTAGTTGTACGCTTTGGCCATGCCTAGGTTATTTCAGTAAATTATTAATACCTTTTGTGCCATTATTTTCAAATTTAAGAAACATTATAATGAGAATTTAGAGTCATGCGCAGATTAAAAGTATGAGATTCAACTAAACAAAATACAAACAATTTTTTTAAAAAAAATCAAAATACAAACAATTTTTTTAAAAAAATCAAAATTTAAACAATCTATATCATCATTCAATTAGATTATGTTTAAAATTAGGGTCTGTCTACTTATTCAATGAGTTTATTATCATGGTGTAACCTAGCTGCACGTGGTGTGTTTTTCACATTCGTGATTTATATTCCCATCTCAGATGCAAATGAGAATTGCTTGAAGTAAACTCCTTGTGTTTTATATTCTAATTAATCCATAAATCATAAATTTAATTTATTAATTAAACCTATATGAATTGTATACCACACCTTAATTTTTTTTCATAAAGTATTAGTATACGTACAAGTTAGAGAGGCACAATCATTTGTAAAAACATGTAACTTGTTGCAAAAAAAGTATACCAGTTATATGCATGTTGTTAACATGGATTAGGGGTGAGCATGTGGTGGGACTGAACTGAATTATCTGAATTATATTTGTTGGTTGAATTTCATTACCGAAACCAAACCAAATTAGTTGCAAAAACAAATCAAACTGAATTGAATAGTTTGGTAATCTGTTTGGTCGATTAAGTAACTGAATAACTAAATTAGATAATAAGTTATAAAAAATAAATTTATTTAATTATTTAATCTTAATTATATTACCATTTTAGTGAACATAATCATTTAATAAGTAATTTTAAATATATGTATCATATTAAACAAATAAAATTTATCGTAAAAAAATTATAATATTATGATAATTAATATACATGATGTATTTAATAATTTTAAAATTTTTAGTAAGTTCAATTAAGTCAATTCGGTTCAGTTCTGAACTGAAATATCAATATAGAACTCAGTTTCTTTGTCTGCCAACTAGAAATTGAACAAACTATTTTAGAACCAAGCCGAATTGATTGTGTGGGTTTGGTTCGATTCGATTTTCGGTTTTCACCAAATTATAATCAGCCCTAACTTGCAAAGCATGCAGACCTACACAAACTTTTTTATAGAGAGGGTGTGGGTCGGGCTGGGCTGGCCTTGTCCTTTCCTGGTTCGAGAATTTCCTCACTTTTTCCATTTGTTCCCAAAAAGTAACTTGGCATGCATGTATATCAAGTACTCTTATCTACTCTTATTAGTAAAAGAGTATTTAATACTGGCCTCTAATTAAAAGTAAATGATTTTACCAATCAAAATACAACAAAAATAATAAATAATAAATTAAATTATTATACTATATTTTTCATTTAATTGGGATATCAATAAGAATCCATATCTGATTATTATAGTCTATTATGTTATTCAACAAGAGTTAGCTATCTATAAAAAAGGTTCATTAGCAATATAATTAAGTCGTGCATGGTACAACATTTTACCTAATAAGATATGAATAGTCATGTACGTATAATTTTAAAGGTAATTATGTATATGATTTTTCTCTTCTACCACTGACACACTACTGCTGGCCGGAGAATAATCATACAAATTAAGAATTGATCAAAATTTCACCAAACCAATGCTTTATGATATTATTCTTTGTAAATGCACTTCCATTGCAATCTTCAAACACAATAGTATGAGATCATCGTAGCTGAACAAAAAATATCAGATCATGGTATCAATCTTATTTGCATATGTTGCTCATTAATTAATATTTATCACCTTGATAGAGTTTCTTTTTTGCTAGGTGACAATATTTTCTCTCTACATAAAGTCCTAGTTGATAGGGTGCCGACTGGTAATTTTGATTGGTCTAGGTTGGAATCACAACGATGAAAATGGTATCATGCACATCTTAGAAATAGCATTCCTTCTTTTTGGTGAGCCAAGCAACGTTGAGGTGGCGTTAATTAGATTCCTTCTTTCATGGTTATTTTTTCCTATTGTAGTTCACATTACTAGACAGCGTGATTTTAATTTAAGATATTTGTACCACTATATATATATATATATTGTATAAATTGAAAGTTATCCTTGCACTGTCTACCATATATTATCGTTGCTGTTGTTGTTGTTATATTTTATTTTATTTTAAGGAGGCCTATCTATGGTGCAGTTGTACTACTAAATAACGTTAACGTGAATGCTGCAAGTTTTTTTGTCTGAGGGAAGAAATTTGGTATATGAGTGGTGGGAAAATTGCTTAACTGAGAAACAAATGACTACCAAGTGGAACGACTCTATTCCCTTTTAAAGATTTTTCAATATTTAACTTCTAAATTGTATATTTTAATTTGAAAGAAATATTTTAATCTATCTATTTATGTATTAATGTGTCTGATTCATTTATTTTTATATTTGGGTGACTCTATTGTAGCAAGATGGTGGGCGCCCACAAGAAGGTGGATATGTGAGATTTATTTACCAAATGTGGTCTCCCATATTAATTTTAATTTAATTAAACATTGTATGACTATCTTATTAATAAACTTATTTCTTTAATCTATTACGGTATTTAATTCAGCTGGATTATAGAAATATTGGTTAATTAAAATATGATAGTATTGGAAGACCAGCCGAGCCGACCTTAGCTTGTTTACCATGAAGTCGGGATCAACTCGGCTTGTAGGCTCTTGCTCACCAATTTTTTTAATTTATTTTTTTGAATTTCCAGTAACTTTTTTAAATTCAGAGATTTTTTGATAAATAATATTTATTAATTTTGGGTCCAAAAAGGTAAGACAATAAATAATTGAGAGAAATAAACTTTATCGATTAATGAAAATAATTTGGATAAAATTGCATCATAGTAGTATAAGTGCATCCCAATTAGGTTGACACCTACAAACCTACATATTATTATGTGCAATATATGTCCCCAAATACAAAAATTACATTAATTGCACAAACAATCATTGATAAGAATTATTACTCAAAATTATCACCTGTAATTGAAAAATAAGTTAAATCTTCAACAACATCGTCTAGTAGCAAAGTTGTGCTACTTGTTCTTTTTATGATACCATTTATTTAGGGACATGGCAGCTTCAGCAACATATGGAACCAATCTACTTCGATCTTCCTTTATAATCTGACCAAGGTCGACTCCATCGTTGTGATTGACATAGATGGCGTTAGCAAATCCTTTTCCATGACAATAAGAACGGGAAAAGTAGTTGAATTGATTTTTCACCAATTGAAGACATCAAAGTTGGCCCTTTCCTCTGGTCGAATGATTACTCAATCAAAAATACAGCATTCCAAGTCATTTGTGCTGATCACGGTCTCTTTTTCTTAATCGCACATTGAGAAGAGAGGTTGAACACTCGAACTTGATGCACCCAAAAACGATGGATGACCTAAATTTCTATAATGACCGTATCTTTAGTCATAGACCCTATACATTTTTTTCTAAACCATATCTAACATCTTTCTCCTTAATTTCATCATCATTATCTTCTTCTTGTATACACATGTTCGAATAAAAATGTTTCATACTAAATAATACACCTTTAATTTTTAATTTAGGGTCCATTGCTAATGCCAACAAAGGAAGCGTAGGTAGTGATTTCTAGTATTTTTAAAAATTTTCGTCCATACTAACAATAAATGAACCCAACAAATCATGATCCCTATATTTTGCAAATTTTGAAATTATTTTAAATATATTAATAAACAAATAAAACGTATAATAATATGTCCCCAAAAATTCTTTAGTAGCTTCGTAAAAAACTTCTCAAAAATTCATTGTAAGTCTACCAACATAAAAATTAAACAGATCTAGACTATTGTGTCATCCTTACCACAAAGATCAACCCAAGACATTATAGCCTCTTCATAACCATCGATTGATTTTAGCATTTGGTAAGTACTATTTCACCCATGTTGCGTATCAATATCAAATTTTCTAGATGTTAATCCATGGTCTTTACAAATTTGTTTATAATTTTAAATCTTAGGGCCACTAGCACTAATATGAAGCAAAACAAGCCTAAGCCTGCAAAATTATTCATCCAATAATTAAGTCCCTCTCAAACAATTAAATTAATAATATGTTCACTACATCTAAAATAAAAAATCTTAAGAAATTGCAACCTAACATGTTTAATAATAGTTTCACTCATTTTATCATTATTTAGAACATTATCTAATGTTATATTTAAAACTCAATTATTAATATTTAAACCTCACAAAACCTCTATAAATAAATTAGCCATGTTAACACCAGAATGTGGATGCTCTAACATTTTAAAAGCAATAGGTCTCTTTTGCATAATCCAATTTTATTGGTAAAATATGCACACCTACCAATATAACAAAGATGTTACTTACTTGTCCCTTTCAGTTGAATAAGGTTTGACCACAAATTGCCGTTAGCATTGGGTTAGGAGTTGTGACTGAGATTTAATTTCAAACTATTTTTGTTAAGTGTCTTTTCGTATTTTGTTAGTAGTTATCTTTTCCCATTTCAAGTATCTAATAAATTTAGCTAGTTGTATAGAAAATTGTAATAAATAATTAGGTGGTTAAATGTTATGAATGGGTTGGTGAAATCAGGATGGTATAAATGTTCAAGTTGAATGTATAATTAGATTATCATATCTCTTTCCGAGCATAGAACCGATTAGGGATGCCAACTTGGTAAAAATTTACAAAATATCACTTTTATCATCCTATGTAGTAGGCATCCACAATGTTCTATTTTCTCCCCCTTGTGTCGTCTCTTCTTGGGAGTCTCTTCATCTTCTTTCACATATATGTATACCTTTCGTGTACTCCCTCTCGTTATTCTATTTCTTGAGTGCATGTATATGGATTTTTTGTTGTGTATTACTGTAAAAGTCAACTTTGGGTTAGGGTTTTACGCAATTGTAGTTTTGCCCAGTTTGGGTTAATCTCAAGTTGGTTCAAGCGAGCTCGAGCCAAACAAATTTTCAAACCATGAGTATGGGGGCTAGATGATCATATGAGCATGTTATGATGGCAGAGTAGGCCCAACGTATAGATGATAGGAGTATAAATCATCAGTGTATACGTAAGGTATACAGATGATTTGTACGAGTTAGCAAAGATTTTAGACCTAGATCTAGGTTGTTGTAATATTTAGTATCTATTTAGGATTTTTAGGGTATCTCATTTACATACATCTTAGGGATTTTGGACTATGGGATTGCCCCTATGGGCCAAACTTAATTGAGTAGCAAATTTTTCACCTGATTGAGTTGAGGTCGAGGCCCATTTAGCCTTCTTGCCTCAATTCCAACCTATAGTGTCACTTTTAAGACTCAAGTTAGTTTTGACTTTTAACGGTCTCGATCTGAGCTTTCCTTCCATATGTATATTGCATATACCCATAGGTGGGCCCCACTAGGCTATGAGTTGTCAAACGTCCTGATCGTGCCATGTGGCAAAATATGAGCCATACACTCGCCCTTAGCTTCACCCATTGATTTTCAGAGATTTCCCACGATTTTGAGGATTTTCACCTTAGTGCCACGGCCACTTTGGCTCGCCGCTAGCGAGACCCCGACCCTCCTCCACCCACCAAATAAGTACAGCCTTGACCACCTTGCAGCCGGCTATCAATTTGTACCAAAAATCACCACCAGCACCACCAGTGACTGTCCTCTGATACAACCAACCACCCCGATAGTTTCCCTCATCGAAATCTTTCGTTTGAGACTAACACTAACCTCTGTCGTGGCCGCAATTTCCACCTCAACTCACACTTGCCCGAGGGTGTTTTTCCATTGTTTCCGACGATTTTCCAGCTAGCCATTGGCCGGACACCACCGACCATCAACCCAAATAGCTTCCTCACTTGACGGTTGATCTTTTGAGACCACTAATGACCATCGCCGTGGCCACGATTGCCGCTGGCAATATCGCCGCACCCGATGGCGATATCGGCACTTCCCGACCTTTTTCCAGCCAACCGATAGTCGGACCTTGCCGATTGCCACTGCCATCACATTCCCCATCCTCCCCTCCATCGATCTCGACTGGAGGCAACCTACGCCGCTCCGCTGTTGTTTTTCGGCAACAGGCACCAGCTGCCCACCACTAGACCCACCTGCCTGTGCTGCGCCTGCCTACTCATGTCGTGTCATCTTAGTCATGCTCGAGTCTGCTAGTCCGAGCCCGTGTCTGTGTCCATCATTCCAGATCAGCCCAGCCAACCCAACCTAGTAGTTTATTTAACTCATACCAAGTTTACTCACCCCAACTCGATTCGGTTCAGCTTAGTTGACCTAGTCAGTCATTTTTGGACTGTTTTCGTCTGTTCTTGTACTGTTAGGTAATTTAAGAGCCCTTTTATCAGTTTAAATACACATTCATATGATTTAGCATATTTGATTGTTATAACTATTTTTCGTTATTTATTATTTTATTTGTTTATTTATTATTATTCATTCTTTATTATGTTTATTTATTGATTATAATGCTTGTTTATATGATTACTAATTTTTATTAATGAGATATTTACTTAATAATATTAGTCCCCGACCGAACTCGACGCCGCCATCAGCGGTCATTGCCACCACAGCCGCCCTTGTCATCACCGCCATTGGGTCGAGCTTACCAAGACGGTGCTAACCCTTACCCTTGATTGCCCCTCCAGAAAATTGCCAGAACAGTCACCAGAAAACTGTCGGAGTTGTTGCAAGAAAACTGCCAAAAGACCAGATTCATCAAAATTCGTTCGAAATCACCAAATCTTCCGCCGAATCTCTCCGGTCAAACCCTATCAAACTTTGGCCGCCACAGGGTGCCGAATTCAAGCCACGAACCGCATGAGGTATAATTTATTTTAATTTAATTATTTAAAAGAAATGATTATTAGAACTGCATGCAAGGATGCTAGGATTTAATGATTGGCGTGCTAGATATTTTCATGTTAATAAAAATATGAATATGTGTGATTGTGTGATTTAAAAACAAATGCTAAGGAATTAATTAGGCAAACTAAATAATTGTTGTAATCTAATGCAACGTAGAGTAGGAAAACTCATACTGATTATTATTGATGTGCGTATGATTGAGTAGGATGTATGATGTGTATGCATCATGAGCGGGTGTTAGTATTTAGTTTTGATGTGTAGGAATGGAGTAAGAGCTTGCCGCCTAGGCGCGTGGACACGCTTAAAGCTTCTACCAGGTCCGTTAGGACACGCTTCTCAGGTTTTATCGCTCCATTCTATCGGTGATTTGATTTCTAGATCGTCGGACGTGTCAGGTGGATGATTTATCAGACCCCACCTAACACAGGGTCATCTAGTCGATTATTTTCTTTGGAATTAATAACACTCGAGGATGAGATCCCTCGAGTTTGTTTTCGAAAATAAAATCCACCTCAAGTTGCCTTTGGGCCTATTATAATAAATCCTGACCCAGCCCTATAAATAGTTTTTATCAAGTTTTCAGTGAGACAAGAGGAGGTGAATCGACTCGCATGTACCACGAGCGGGTGCATGTGTCAGTCAAAGCGGGCTCTAGATTAGTGAGCGGACTATTCCATTCCCCAAGGGATCCTGATAACTTCATGTTTGAGTGCCTTACACCCAGAGGACGTGGAGGTTTACGGGTACTGTTAAGTACAGCGTGTGTCCAGACTCATGGTTCAAAGAGTACTGAAGGCGCATGCCTAAGAGTACTCGGCCTACGTGCTCAAGGCCAGGAGATAATATGGAGGTTTGAAGAGGGCTTAGGACAAAGGTTTCTCGAGAGTGGGATTAGAAAAGCATTTCCGAGAGTGGCATAGTACCAGCTAGATCGGGATGCTATTGAGTCAGCTGCTCAATGGCTCCTCTGTAGTTGCCCTTATGAGAGTTCTTGAGGAAGATATATGATTGTTTGCTTTCCATGAGAGTTAGCTCTCATGTTTCAGTTTGATATTAGTTATTTCCGGACCAGTGGCAACCGTTGCTGACGTTTTCTTACTATATATGTAGGTGAGGAAGATGAATGGAATATGTCGGCCTTGACGAAGGACTAGCGCTTGCATTGCACACACATACCTGGCGCCGCGTTGACTTTTGCGTAAGATGTGATGTGGATTGAATGATGTTGTGGATATACATGGTTTGTGTATATATGCATGTGTTTGTGAGGCTCGTATGCCTTGTTGTAGAAATGTATGGACTCTTTTAGAAATGTTTTGGAATGTTTTGGAAAAGTTCTAAATGTTCAAGAATGATCTGCTATGCTAAGATGAAACTGAACCAAATGTGATGAGCATGAATTGTAGGTGAGGCGAGATCCTATTGTGGTGTAAATTATTGTTTTTATATATATATAATATTGTGCCGTGTTTTAACAGGTCGCCCCCTTATTGCACTTTTAAGGGAGATTCTGTCTGTTCTATTCAAGGATTTTGTGTGAATTTTGTTGCTATTTTAATTATTTTGGTGTCTCTATTATCATGACATTCATGTAGCATCCTGTTAGGGTTTTGCATCTCATTCATACATTGTCTGCACATTAGCGGCGTACTCCATCTTGAGACATCGAGAGGGTTATATCGTAGCAATTTAGGTTTTGGGTCAACAAAATTAATAGATGTATGAGTAGTTCGATCCATTGTAACGGTTCTGGTCCAGGTTGAGAGTAAACCGGATTGGGGTGTTACAGTACATGTAGTTGACCTATTACATTGAAACGGATCAGGGAGACATGGGTAGATGTTAGGCCTCATACCTCACACTGAGATAGTTTTTTTTGATGTACCCCAGACTAGTACCCTGTAGTACTTTAAAGTACCCACTTGACCTCCTAGTAGACCGTTAGGGGTGCACCTAGGTTTTTCTATGCCGAGGTCATTGCATTTCAGTCTCCATAGTTTACAATGACAATAAGAGCTAGTCCAGTGAGACGATTCCAACATGTATGACATGTTTCGCCAGATAATTCGATCACATGTCGTCTTCCAGCCAAATTATTAAGGAGCTAGCGAGCTTCATCAGTTTTCAGAGTTCTAACTTCATGTTAATCCATTTGGGCCTAGTGCAGCTAGCTTTTGAGGGAGAGCTACCAATTTGCCAATGAGATGACATCTTCAGTTGAGTCCTCTCATTGCAGTTGATATGAGAAATTCCAAGGATGGAATTTTTATAAGGAGGAGAAGATGTAAAACCCAGCTCTGGGTTAGGGTTTTACCCGATTGTAGTTTTGCCCAATTTGGGTTAGTCTTGAGTCGATTCAAGCGAGCTTGAGCCAAATTAATTTTTAGACCATGAGTATGGAGCCCAGATGACCATATGAGCATGTTATGGTGGCGGAGTAGGTCCGGCATGCAAATGAAAAGAGCAAGAGTTATTAGTATATATGTGAGGTATATAGATGATTTATATGAGTTAGCCAGCATTTTAAGCCTAGATCTAAGCCATTGCAGCGTTTAGTATCTATTTGAGATTTTCAAGGTATCTCTTTGACATGTATCTTAGGGATTTTGGACTACCGAATTGCCCCTGTGGGCTGAGCTTGATTGAGTAACATATTTTTTACCCGATTAAGTTAAGGGTTTGAGGCCCATTTAGCTTCTTACCTCAATTCCCACCTATAGTGTCATTTTTAGAACTTGAATTAGTTTTGACTTTGGACGGTCTCGATCTGAGCTTTCCTTCCATATACAGATTGCATATACCCATAGGTGGGCCCCACAAGGCTAAGAGTTGTCAGACGTCCCGATTATGCCACAAGGCAAAATCTAAGTTGCAAACTTAGCCTTAGCTTCACCCATTGATTTACAGAGATTTCCACGATTTTGAGGATTTTCACCTTAGCGCCGTGACCACTTTGGCTCCCCACTAATGAGACCCCAGCCCCCTCTGGTTGTCAGATCAGTACGGTCGTGACCACCTCACGATCGGCTATCAGTCCGTACCCACGATCGCCACCGGTGCTGCCGTAGTCGCCGTTAGCGATGGTGTTTTTGAAGTCGACTTCCACCGCTGCCGCCACTCTTCCGGGCCATTTTTTGGCGCAGCGAGTGTCCTTCGGGGAAGCCAACCACCTCAACAGTTTTGCCTTGTCGAGATCTTCCATTTGACAGTGACACCAACCTCCACCGTGGCCACGATGGCTGCTAGTGAGTCGCACTTGCCAACGGTATTTTCCATTGTTTCTGATGGTTTTCCAACCAGCCACCTGCCGGACACCACCGACCATCAGCCCAGATAGCTTCCTCACTTGACGAACGATCTTTTGAGACCACCAATGACCATCGCCATGGCAGCGATCGCTGCCGGCAACATTGCTGCACCCGGCAGCGATACCGCCACTTCCCAGCTGTTTTCCATCCAGTCGATGGCCAGATCTTACCGATCGCCACTGCCATCATGTTCCCCATCTTCCCCTTCGTCGATCCCAACTAGCAGCAGCCTACAACACACCGTCGTCGCCGTTTTCCAGGGATAGGCACCGGCTGCCCACCACCCAACCAGCCTGTCCTTGCTGCGTTTGCCTACTCGTGTCGTGTTCGCCTGGTCGTGCCCAAGTCCATGTCCGTGCCCATAAGTCTAGACCAGCCCAGCTGGCCCAACCCAGTAGTTTATTTAATCCATACTAAGTTGACTCAGCCCAACTTAGTTTGGTTCAACTCAGTTGATCTGGTTCAGTCATTTTTGGACTGTTTCATCCGCTATTGCACCATTTTTGGTAATTTGAGAACCCTTATTTCGGTAGTGAGGTGTATGAGAGTATTGCGTAATGTAGCACAATTCTGGAATTTGTGCACTAACTTAACTGTTCCTTTTGTCACTCGAGTACCATGATGGACGAGTACTCAAACGTTCATGTCATTCCACGTGGTAAGATCTGAGTCGTCCACGTCAATCCTAGTTTTCTCACATTGATATTTCAAATATTTCTATGGATTTTTGAAGTTTTCTACCATTACCACCACCACCACTTTGGCTCACCGCCGGCGAGTTTTCGCCTCGATCTTGGCCACCAGATTGGTACGACTGTGACCACCTCGCGACTGGCTATTAGTTCGTACCCATGATCGCCACTGACGCCTCCTCAGTCACTGCCAACAACGGTGTTTTTGCTATAGATTTTTGCCGCTGCCGCCGCCCTTACAAGCTATTTTCCCGAGCCGGCGACTATCCTCTAACAAAGCTGACTACCCCAAAAGTTTCATCTTGCCAAGATCTCCATTTTGAGACCACCCATCATCTCTAACAAAGCCGCCGATGATGTTGCCGCACCCAGCAATGAAACTACCACTTTTTGGTCATTTTCTGGCCGGACTCCATCAATCGCCACCACCATCACGTTCCCCATCTTTCTCTTCATCGATCCCGATCGGCGGCGATGTGTTTTGACGCATATTTAACAATGTTTTCCATTCTCATGACACCATGAAGGTTGTTTCGATCAATTTTATTGATCGAGTCGTACGGACCAATTACTTTAAACATGATTATTCTCAATCAGAACATTTCTGTTTCGGTTTTTAGGTGAACCAAAATCGGAGTGTTACAATTACACAAATTTTAGAGTGTTTGTGCTTTTTTTGTTTTTAGTTTGATTAATGAGTGATTAAATATTAATTAATTTATAATGAATCAAAATTAAGTTGAATTAAACCAAGTGATGACATTAGTAATGGTTGAACATGTGTTTATGATCTTATGTTAATTAATATGAATGAAAACATGCTCTACATTAGTTATAAATAATAACAATAATAATAATAATAATATTATTATTATTATTATTATTGTCAGTGTTGATTTATATATGTGGTTGTATTTTGAATTAATGATCCTCTGGGATAATTATTAATAAATAATTGTTTATATAATATTAAATAAGTATATTATTTTTTCATTTGGGATCTGTATATAAGAGCTAATCATGATCCATATGTGTTTGTTAATGGTTATAATTAATTAATTAATTATATTTTAATCAATTCATTAACTAGTTATAATTAATTAAAATGATAAGGTTCACATCTTTACACTTTGTAAGTTAATATGCATATGTAATCATGGGTTATTAATTATTGATCGAATTACAATTATAATCAATTAGTGTTGGGTTAATTAAAATGTTGTAAATTCATATGTATGAATATATAATAACTATTGCATGAATATTTTATCAATTAAAATGGGATTAGTATCAAATTATCTTTCAGCGTTTACAATCATTTATATTTATTATGTCACTAATACAATATAAAGATAAAAGCCTTATTTGGTTGTATTTGTAAATTAAGTATGGATTATTAGAATATAATAGTATAATAATCACAGGTGTTAAATTATAATAGCATGCTTAGAATAAATTAAGTTAGAACTTTTACCGAGTTTAGTAATTTAAAATAATCTTACGAGTGATATCCTTTAAATTTTAATGCAAGCTATATTAAATAATTGGATATAATGATCTAATTGATCTTAAGATAATTAATTAGAGTTAGTAAAAAATTAATAAATTGTTATTAATAAATAGTCAAGATATTATTAATGGAATAAGTAACTTCTTAATAGGAATTAAAGTGTGAAATTAATTAAAAGTTTAAATAGCAACCTAAATTTGTAGGACAATAATCTTAATATGATTTCATTGGTTAAATAATTAATGCATCAAGGAAAATATACTAATATTAGTAATTAAATACATTCTAGTAAGTTGATAATCATTTTATTGTTGCCTAAGGGTGAATTATTATTTGAATAATTAATTTAAAAGGTAAAGTATAACTTAATTGATTATGTCACATGAATAATTAATTATCTTACCATTGTTGTAAATATTATAAATTTTAAGTTTAATATTTTGTATGTTGCATGTTTATTTTGTCGAGTTTTAATTATTATATAATAAGGTCATTTCATTACATACATTTTTGCTAGTATAAAATTATACTTATATATAATTTTATTATTTTATTTATATTAAGATCGTGTGTTGCAGTTGTGGGTGTCTCATCAGAATTTCAGGTTCATATAATTACTTGAAATGTTATATATTCCTATTTGGTAGCTTTCGTCGACTTGAGCCAACATTCGGCTACTACGCACCGAACGCAATGTGGTCAAAGAATTAACTTAGTATAACACATGGCTGCATCCTTAAAATTCTTAAAAGATTAAATTCTTGCTTCCATGCTACAAGGGTTGACAAGGCACAATGACGCATGACAACTCATTATGCACTTGTAATACTTAGAGGGTGAATCAATGACAAATATTGGTAACTACAGGCTGTGAACTACGTAGCGTAGATGCACATACATAAGATTCTATCTAGATGGGGCAATCACCCTCTCTACATAATAAGAGCTCAACAAAGGCTCATGATTATTAAAAGACTCAATTAATGATGTTAAAGAATATATTAATTTGTTTCTTGTAATTATATAACTTAGTGTTTTTATCACTAATTCAGAATTGCCTCCACAGGTGTAGCATGAAAGGATAGGTAAAGTCGGGATAGCTGAAAGACTCTGTTATTAGTCTACTAATTTTTCTTATTTGTTATTATACTTCTTATTTGCATGACAGTAGGATTTCAGTTCATTTCATGAGGTCTTAGTTGATTCCAAGCATTGGTGATCTTATATTTTATTTAATGGCATGACTAAATATTTGAATTATAACTAATTCTTTACATCATGGCTTATTTATTGTATTGATAAATTAATAGAGAATTAATTTACGAGACACGTACTTTATATTGTAATACTTGGTTTGTGGTTCTAAACGGGTTGGTCATTAGAACTCCCTGCTCCTATCGTATACTTAACCTTAGCTCTTTTATAAAGGGCTTAATGAAATACGAAATGACAATAAATAAGGCAACTAATAACGAAATATAAAAAGATAATAAATAAAGATAAATAATAATAAAATATGAAAAGATAATAAATAAAGTTTATTGATAACAATCTATAAATTTTATTAATTTTATTTAATAATATTCGGGGATTTACGATCTCTAAATTAAACTTGGGATCATCACCATACTTGAACTCGTCAATAATTCAGTGAGCCGAGCGGGGAGTTGTTGTCAATTAAAAATAAAATTTGGGAGATAAGAGAGAACGAGAATTCGAGAGTTTGAGAGTGAAGAGAGTGAGAGATTGGGAGGTTTTGTGTAAAAAGGACTATCCTCTATTTATAAAGTGCATTATTATTTTAAAAAACACAAATTTAATACTTTTTTATTCAAGGGAGTACAGCTCCCAAGAGAACCGTTGGGCTCTCCCAATAACTATCAAAAAGTCCTCTTCTTCTTATTTATTTTTTTGAAATAGAGCTGTCGGGCTTTGTGCCCAAGAGCTCTATGTAGTTTTTTTTATATATATAAGTCAAAAAACCCAACAACTCTCAAGAAAAAAATAATAGAGCGGTTAGGCTCGGCAAACCTCATCTTCAGCTCGGCTTTGAGCTCGAGCTCGTAGCCAAGCCAAGCCTGGCTCTCGGACTCGGTTTGATTATGTAGGTCCAGCTGAGCCTCAATTTGAGCTCGAGTCGGGCTTGGTTTGTGTGCTCGTAAAAACAGCCAAGCTTGGCTTGGCTTGGCTTGGCTTGGCTCGGCTTGGCTTGGCTCGGCTTCCATCCCTAAGTATGGAGGTCATATAATATGTAGAGACATAAATACTTAGTTTCTAATTTACTAAATTGGGCCAATTAGAAGTGATGGAAGCTCTACGGTCATATTCATGTGCAATACTAAATTTGTATTGAGATTTATTAAAAGGGTCATGGTCCCTAAGTTTTTTTTTAAAAAATCCCATTATCAACAAAGAATAAACTGATTATACATAACAATTAAAAAATCTAGATCTAGAAGACGAAGTAACAAATTTATATTTATGGATATAGGTATGCTTTTATATTTATTTATATCTTGATGATTTGCCATAATGTTACTCATGAGATTTTTAACAATTGGTATCAAGCTTCTTCATGTTGAATCATTATAAACTTGAGTTTTGTTCTTAGAGTTTACAAATTTATATGTTTGGTGTGTAATTTCATTTGGATATTGCTCGATCCAGAGGAACTTGTTAATTTTTGGCTAACTCTTATGAGCAATATTAAGAGATATTTATACCTTTTTCAAGATATAATTCAATTGATCTAATATGTTGCAAAAATAACCTCTAAATATTATTTTTCTTGGAATAAATTGGCATGTATTATCTATGGAGGAACTGATTAGCCCAAAGTTAGTTTTTTAACCAAATAATTGTAATTGGGAAAAATCATTGTGTGCTGCAGTTTTATTCTATCCGACAGCTGAAAATTAATACTTTAACTATATAAACAAAGTATAAACAATAACAGAAATGGGGGGCACAGGACGACGCTGAGCGGCAGTGTGGCGCGGGCGGTTGGCATGATGGAGCAGAGTCGTTCGGGAGGAGGATGGGCATGGGGACCGGGAAGGTGTCGCCGGCCATCGACCCACCATCGCCCAAGGTCTCCGGCTGTGGCCTTTGCGGCATCTTCAGGAAGCCGGTGGAAGATCGGAAGAAGCCAAAGCAGAGGCGGAAGCAATAGGCCGGCCATCATCTTCATCGCCGTTGTCGCCAACTGCTCGCGATCGGAATCAATTGAATCCATGGATCGGAAGGATGGTTTGGATTGTTAGACGAAGGTGTAAAGTGGGATTCATGTGCTTTTAGGGGAGGGTGGTGATTGTTATATAGTTTTTCAATAGTTATATTAAATTTGAAGCACAACCAAGATGGCTACGGTGCAGCGCAAGCTACCTCTCCTCGTATAAAATTTATCATACATCTATAATTACAAGAGGAGAGGTAACCTAGCTTGTGCTGCAGCACAGCCAGGGTAGCTGTGCTTCAAGTTTAATCTGCCAATTGAAAAACATCCAACGATCACCGCCCTCCACTGCCAAAAGCAGAGGAATCCCACCTTCCACCTTCGTCTAGCAATCCAAACCAACCGACCGACCCCTGGATTCGGTTGATTCCGATCGCGAGCAGTCGGCGAGCGTCCTCGTGCCCACCTCTCCTTGTTTCGGCGGCATCAATTAAAGCGATGCCAACAAGTTCCTCTCCTTGTTCCTCCTCCCCACTCCCTAACCCACCTCCCCACCATCTCCCCCTCTACTTTCTGGACTCCTCTCCATTTTGGTTGAATTTTGGTGCAGAACAGTTGTCGGGACAGTGTAGGGAGAAGTGGAGGTGGAGGGTTTGGTGCTTAGCGCCCGCTGTTGAGTCAAGCGAGCCATGGGCGGCGAAGGGGATGGAGGGGCGGTGGATATAAAAAGAAAAGAGATGAAAGAAAGAATCATGTAAAGACTCGAAAAGTTTTTCAGCTAATTAGCAAAGTGGCAAACCAATCTCTCAAGCCCAGAGTATCAAATGAATTGGTCCACAGTCATAGCGAGCTTATTAGAGAAAACACCGTCAATTGAATAATTCACAATTTGATGATTAACATACACGATTCAACACTAAATTAAACTATTTATATGTAGCTCTTTGATTACTAGATTCAAACATTTCAAAACACAAAATCATCATCCACTCACATATATGTATGTATACAAGGTCAAAACCACACAATTAAACCAAAAAATTTACTTCTAAGGTTATTGACAATTCAACATCCTCATCCCATGCACATGAAGACCGCCGCCGGCCATGCATGCACCGGCGACGATGGCGATGAAGACGATGGCCGGCCTACTGCTTCCGCCTCTGCTTCGGCTTCTTCCGATCTTCCACCTGCTTCCCGAAGACGCCGCAAAGGCCACAGCCGGAGACCTTGGGTGACGGCGGGTCGATGGCCGACAACACCTTCCCGGTCCGCCACGCCCATCCTCTTCCTGACCGACTCCGCTCCATCGTGCCGACCACCGGCGCCGTGCCCCCCACTCAGCGTCATCCTCTGCTCCTTAGCCTCCGATAGCTTCCCTGGATCGCCACATTCTTCCTTCTTCTTGGGCAGGGTGAGCTTGCCAGAGAGGAACCTGTCTTCCCACACCAGCCCCGAGGAGCCTTGCCACCGAAACGACACCAAAGATCTCTGAAAGCTGGATGCAGGTCCAGCCACGGATCTATACTATGTTCTCCACCTCAATTAGTGGTACAATTTGAACCCCATCAATAGTATTAATTTCAGCCGTTGGGTAGAATCCCAACGGCCAGATGAAACCAAGAGCTTGGCTGCAGCACACAATGATTTTCCCTATGTTAAATTACCTTGGTTGTTAAATGTTGGCCCAAATGAAGGCATGTTATTGGCCAGATTGTTATCAACATTCAAGAACTACTACTTATAAATTGTGATTTATGTCGGAAGACTAAATTACAATTTTGTGCTAGGTATCTTATGATGAACCCACTTAATATGTGCATGTGTTTAATATTTAATTTTGACAATATATATATATATATATATATATATATCTATGTGATTATATATACTTAACTAATTATGAGCATTATTTGTTTTTCTTTTATAATCATTTCTTTATCTGCTAATATGAATAACATCCTCATGCTTAGCGCCATTTTTTTTAAAAAAGATAGAACACATTGTGATTGTGCATGGTTGCATAGACCTTGACGATGTGCTACAATTTGTGAACCCTTCAAATCTAACCAATAAAATCACTGCTGTTTAGAAAACTGCATACGAGGAGAAGTGGAAGCGGTCAAATGTATGATCATTTAATATTATATTTCAGAATTTATAAAGGATGATATTCCTTAAGAGCAAAATGCTAAGGATTTTCTTACGCAAATTTCAAACCAGTTCGTTACTTAAGTAAAGGTCAAAATAAGATAAATTTTTAATTAATTTGTTTTGATGCAATATAAGGGTAAAAGAAATATAAGGGAGCACAGGGAAATGTCTAATATTATTATGAAACTAAGAGCACTAAAGCTTCAGTTTGGGATGACATGCTTGTATATTTCAGTCTTGAACATTCTTCCTATACAATTTATCCTAGAACATACTTGTAAAATTCTTTGTTTAGCCTCTATTGTGAGTTTATCCAATCGATGTATGTGCATGGCAAGAGCCGAGGAATAGATGTTTCTCTATTAAAGTAGCTTACTCTAAAAATATGTACCTCCCTTGCAAGTAAATCTTCTATCTAAAAGCAAGGTGGGTAAGAAATTGAATATTCATCCTAGATTTAAGATTCTCAGGTGGAGATTATTACAAAATATTTTACCTACTCATGATGTTATGTGCATGAGAAATATTTTGGTTAATTCAAACCGCCAATGTGTGTTGTGCAAAAGTGCTGATGAACCAGCTTCATACATTTTTTCTATTTGTGGTTTCGCAAAGAACATTTGGTTGGTTGTTTTAGGAATTAAGGAAGACTTCTAGAGAAATGTGGTGCAGCCTTCGGATATTATTTTGGATTTGCTTCAATGGTTTATATGTATTTAAAGGACAACAACATAATTTTATGTTGTTTGCTGCGCGTTAAACATTGAATCTATTTGGTATGCTAGGAATTCTTACAAGCTCTCGGATGAACACCCAATGGCGAAAGAAGCTATTTCATTTGTTTGGAAGTATTATAATGCTTATAAATCTAACTTTTAAAGCCTATGATTTCTGGTGTTAATAAGAAGAGCAAAAACGCGGCATCTACTGAATTTATTATTCATGTGGATGGAAGTTTTATAAATGAATCAAAGTCGACTGAATGGGCTTTTGTGGTCAATAAACCAAGCGTGGGTTAATTTTTGCTGCAGTAGTAGAAAATCAGTCATTAGAGATCTGACTCGTTTTGGATCTGCCGATCAAGCAAGGAAGAGCTTGAAGCTGTTGGACAAGCAAAGAAGTATGTTTTGAAACAAAAGCTGATCAAGGATAGAATTATTGTCACTGATTGCCTCTTTGGCGGAAGGTTTGGATAATGATACTATATATATAGAGCATCAACTTCTGAATTTTGTTGGCAAATTAAAAATTTTCATATAGTGCTCATAATATTAGGCTTTTTTGGTTCTCTCGGTCTGGTAAGTATTGTGTCCAACAAGCTTGCAAGTACGGCTTGTTCTAGTCATTTGTATTATAATTCTCAAATTCTGTCCCTAATTTTTACTTCTTTAGTTTAAGATGTGCTTAGGGGAAAAAAATTTCCCAACACATGCATACTACAATCATAAGCAAATGGAAAGAAGTGTAGCAGAAGTTTCTTTTGAGAAACTATGCAGTCTAGTAAGGGTAAATGAAATTACCTACATGTTGTGTCCTCTAGTGGAAGCAAGTTGCAACACCACGTTTGGGTTTACCCGTAAACCAACCCTGAAATACTATCGATGACCGGAGCATTCGCTAATCTAATCTGATTCAGTTAAACCGACATGGATCTAACATCGATATCTCAAAATGGTGATGCAAGCATACAATGCATAGATGAGATACTTAAGTTCTAAAGTTGTTTTAAATTGGTGCTATGATATGCAGTCCAATGTAAAACAAACCAAACTAATGAAAGTTTAAAGAAAATAATTATTTTTAAAACAAAACGGATAAGGCCTCCCCTAAAAGTACAATACGAAACACCTTGTCAACAACAAGCATATATATATATATATATATATATATATATATATATATATATATAACAATAAATACAGAAAATGCAACAAAAACATGACATTTCTCTCAACATTTCAATTATCATCACTTTCTTCATCTTCTGAGATGAGTCTAGACTAAATTGTTCAACTTATTCATTTCTTTTTACAGTTTTAATTCACATGCAAAACATTTATATCAATTCATAGAATGACATTCAAGTTATATCATTTAAAACAATTCCACATTTAACATCATCAATTAAATTCGGCAGGTACATATATGCCCGATTTCATTGTTGTTCCTTCGCATTCCCGACAGCACTTAATCCTCATGATTTTCACATACATAGATATTAAAAAAATGCCAATAACGAGCATTACCGGTCTAGAAATAACTAATAACAAACTGACACAAGAGAGCTGACCCCTCTTATTAAATGAAACATTCTTATTCTTCCTTATAGAATTTTCTCATAAGGGCATTAATTGAGAGTCATCGACCTTGCGCGATAGTATCCTTTTTCTTTCTCATCTCATTCTTTGGAACCTTTAAAACTATCCCTTATTTGGGGAAATCAATCTCTTTTCTTTCAGTCCTCTTACATCCTCCATATCACTCCTGCCCTAAGTACGGAAGTTGAGTACTCTCAAGCATACGCCTTCAGTACCCTTTGAAGTCACAAGTTTAGATATGCCTTGCATAACAGTAGCCGTAAACCTCCACACTTCTCAGAGTTTAAGGAACTCAGAGGTGGAGTTATTAGGATCCCTCGAGGAATGGAACGAATGTTCACTAAATCCAGAGCCCGCTTTGACTAATACGCGCTCATCTCTCAAGAGGCGATTGTCGGTTTTCCCTTGTCTCATATCTTGTTGAAAATTCGAAAAACTACATGTACATAGGCCTGGGTAGGGATTGTAATATAATAGGCCCAAAGGCATCGTGATCTGGATCTAAGTTTTCAAAAACAAACTCAAGGGATCTCATCCTCGAAGGTTATTAATCAGAAAACTTTGTGCAACTAGATGGCCCGTGTAAAGTGGGATACAATAAATCCGACACTCGACATGCCTGTTTACCTGTTAGAACAAAACATGTTAGAGTATAGAAGTCAAACTAGAAGAAGGTCCTAAATAGACCTGGTTGAAGTTCCAACTCTGTACCTACATATCAAACTAAAAGCTAACTCCCGCTTATGATACATTCACAGATCCTATGACACACACACATACAAGGCACACATCATATCAAATCACACATCAATCCCTATCAGATTTCCCACACTACATTGCATCAGATTATGATACTTGCCAAATTTACTTAATTGGTTCCTTAGCATTCATTTTAATACAATTCAATCACCCAATTTATTATTTTTATTTACAATAAAAATATTTAACGCATCAATCAATCAATCTTAACATGTTGTGCTAATATTTATCACTTTTAACTAATAAGTCGAAGTTAATTATACCTCGCTTCATCGCAATCGGCGATGAATAGGGTTTGTTGCATGGCTCGACACTCTGAATTTGGAACCCGGCAGTGTCCGAAGTTCGATTTGGTTTGACTAGATGAATTCGAGCAAAAGATCCGGCAAATTTTGGCAAATTTGGTTTTTCAACGGTTTTCAATAGTTTTCTGACAATTCCAGCAATTTTTCGGCGACTTCTTTGGCGAGGCAATCGGGACTATGGGTCGAGCACCGGCTCGGCGAGCTCAACCCAACGATGATGGTGGTGATGGCGACAATGGCGGCAATGATTGCTAGTGGCGGCGTCGAGTCGGCTGGGGGTAGCAACCCATAGAATCTCTCATATGGTGTAACAACTCAACCAAAAGTGCAAATTAATGGGCCTAAGTCATCTCTTCAAAGTAGTTAACTAAGTTAAAGATCTATAGTTCATTCCTTCTTATAAAGATGATCTTGCCCATAAATTTAAATGTGGAACTAAGTTGATGAGATTTCACAATCCACCGCACCTTAGGAAATTTCATCTTCGAAATTCTTAACTTAGCCCATTACAGAAATTTCGTCCCCGAAATTCTTACACATAACCTGTTGCTAACTCCTAACCTACAACCTTCTTTGGCCCATGATCTGACAGTCTTGTCAAGGTCCCTACTCTATCCCATCATCTAACACAGAACCAGAAGGCTCTAATACCATCTATAACAACCAAACCCAAAGTGCAAACTAATGGGCCTAAGTCATTTCTTTAAAAGTAGTTAACCAAGTTAAAGATCTATAGTTCATTCTCAACTTATAAACATGATCTTACCCTAATAAGTTTTAAATGTGGGACTAACGTTGAGGGATCTCACGTAAGGCACTAATTAGGAGCCATCGACCTCGCGCGACGGCATCCTTTTCTTTCTCGTCTCATTCTTTGACAACTTTAAAGCTATCCCTTGCGCCGAAAAATCAATCTATCTTCTTTCAGCCTTCTACATCCTCTATATTACTCCTAGCCCTGAGTACAGAGGCTGAGTACTCTCATGCATGCGCCTTCTACTCACTTTGGAAACCACAAGTCTAGACATGCGTATGTATAATAGTACTCGTAAACCTCCACACTTCTCCGGGTTTGAGGAACTCAAAGGTGGAGCTATTAGGATCCCTCGGGAATTGAACGAATGCTCACCAAATCTAGAGCTCGTTTTGACTAACACATGCCCTCTCTCAAGACGTGGTTGATCAATTTTCCCTTGCTTCACATCTTGTTGAACATTCGAAAAACTACATGTACATAGGCCTGGGTAAGAATTGTAATATAATCAGCCCGAAGGCATCGTGATCCGGATCTGAGTTTTCGAAAACAAACTTGACGGATCTCATCCTCGAGGGTTATTAATCCAAAAATTTCGTGCGACTAGATGGCCTATGTGGAGTGGGATACAATAAATCCACCGCACGACATGTCCTCTTACCTGTTAAAACAAAGTCACGATAGAGTATAGAAGTCGAACCAGAAGCAAGTCCTAAACGGAACTGGTTGAAGCTCCAATTGTGTCCAGGCGCCTAGGCGGGATCTCCTACTCCTTACCTACATATCAAACTAAAAGCCAACCTACTTATGATACATTCACTCATCTATGCACACACATCAAGGCACACATCATATCAAATCACACGTCAATCCCTATCAGATTTCCTACGCTACATTACATTAGATTACAATACTTGCTTAACTTACTCAATTAGTTCCTTAGCATTCATTTTAATACAATTCAATCATGCAATTTAGTTTTTTATTTACAATAAAAATATTTAACACATACAATCAATCAATCCTAACATGTTGTGCTAAAAATTATCACTTTTAAGTAATTAAGTCAAAGTTAATTATACATTGTGTCTCGTCAATCAATGATGGCTAGGGTTTGTTGAGTGGCTCGAGACTAGAATTCGGCACCCGGTGGTGTCCAAAGTTTGATCAGGGTTGATTGGATAAATTCGGAGGATGATCCAGTGTATTTCAGCGAACCTAGTTTTCTGGCAGTTTTCAACAATTTTTCGGCAACTTCTTCGACAAGGCAATTAGGGCTATGGGCCAGTACCAGCTCGGCAAGCTCAACCTAATGGTAGTGGTGGTGGTGAGGGTGACGGGGCAGAAATAATAGCTAGCGGTGGCGTCGAGTCGGCTAGGGGTCGATCGGTTGTCTGATTGGTCCTTGGCTGCCCTTGGTGGCCCTAGGTAAGGGGAAATAGTAAGGGGTTGAAGGGGAAGGCGTCCGCGCCACAGTGGCAACGGAGCAGCACAGACGGTAGCTAATCGATGCTGGGACGAGCGGCGCTAGGGCATGGCTCCCGTGCATCGTCGAGGTCAAGTGGCGACTAGGAAGGTTGGGAATGGCACGACAACACTCCGGTGGGGTTCAATGGCAGTGTGGTGGCCTGAGGGGGCGTCGATGATGTGAATTGGGGTGGCGTTGGCAGTGATTGGGGTCTAAGAAGGGAAAGTGTTGGGGTGAAGTTTGATGGTAGTCAAGTAAATAAAAGTTGATTCGAGTATAATCGAGTTAAAAATAATTATTAACTCTTAATAAATTATAAAAAAATCTAAAAATAGTAAAAAAATTCTATAAAATATAATACAAACCATAACCACACAATAACATGTTCTATAACTAATAACCCACACAAACTACTTTATAATGCATCTTAATGCGCTATTCGGCTTAAAAATAATTTTACGATCAAATACATAAAAAATAACTTCATACTATCATATACACTAATAACCTCATTTCTCATTCATCATATATTCGGGTACACTTGACCCTTATTATTCATAACGTATAACTGGCCTCGACTCAGCACGCGGTCATAAAATTGACTCGACTCGAACTGACGATTAAACCAACTGGTTCGCTAATTTAAAACTCTGACTCGAGTCACAAGTTTTACACAAATTGTCTATTGTTGAAGAAAAAAGTGTTAGATTTGATTTGTTCAATTCACATCGCATGCAGCATGAGTATGAAATACATTCGGTGTTCATGTTTGCGGCCACCCTAAGCTGGACATATGATTAATTAATTTCAATCCATTCTCCCTCCACACACAGCAGCTTTCTTTAATAGTTCAATGTTGCCAACATACAAGGTACCACATTAGACAAGATTAAACAAGTCTACTTATATATTTATAATCATATTAAAGATCAAAATACAAGGTAGAAGTTAATTATTCTTACTATGGTTAATCTAATATATGTAATAAGGACAAATTAAGGTGATTATCATACAACACAATGTGCCACAAAAGGAGATAAATTAAAGTAGATGTAATAAAAGAGAATATGATTTGATTGGTTTAATTAAGTTAAATGAGCCATATCAATCCCTTTGGCTGGATTTTTTTGTTTTAATTGTGTCCCAGCCTTTATTGCATTGTAATTGATTATATTCCCACAATATCTCTACGACACATAAATACTTATTTAATTAAAGATTATTACTATCATTTATTAAGAATACTTTGAAATATTTATTATACTTATCAGCATGGTTACAAAATCGGAATTGGAATTGGAATCGGAATCGGAATTGGAATCGGAATCGGAATCGGAATCGGTTTCGAGAAACTCAAAATCGGAATCGAAATCGTCCTAAACCGGATAAGAATCAGTTCAGTTGAATCGGTCGTATATAATAATTTGACAACTCATAGCATAAATATATAAAAATTATAGATTGATGTCATTTTGATATTATTATGTGTATTATATTTTATGATATTATTTCATATATTTTTAGATTTTTTTTTGAATTATTTAGAGTTAATTATTATTTTTGACTCGAATCAGACCCGAGTCAAGTTTTAATTACGAGAATGCCACCACAAGTATTTCTTTCCCCTTCGCATGTTCTCTCCCGCATTCGCCCTCCTTCCCCGTCGCCTCCACCGTCTGCTACCGCCGAGCCACCTCTCCCCCCAGACCCACCCTGCTGCCCGCGCCTAGCACCCTGCTGCCGTCGCCACGCCCCTCCTCCCCAAGTCAGCCCTGCCCTGTCCCTCCCCGTCGCCACCCCACCCCACCGGCCGAGCCCCGCACCACCTGCGCCCCCGCCCTCCTGCCCGCCCATCGCCTAGTCGCCGCCGTCGCCACTCGTCGTCACCGCCCCCCTGCCCCCCACCCAGCCTCACCCCGCCTCACCATCGCTGCTCGCCGTCTATCGCCACCGTCTCGAATCGGCCGATTTGGGCAGATTCCAAAATCGGCTCAAATCGGTCAAAATTAGCTTGAATCGGCCGGTTCACAAACCGATTCGGATGAAAACCTATTCAAGTAGTTTTTTGAATTGGTTTCCCTCTGATTCGAGTGGAATCGCCCGATTCCGATTCGGAATCAGCGATTTTCACAACACTACTTAACCGTACATAAATGATTTAGGATTTCTACAAATTTCTAACTTGGATTTATACATAATATAGGATTAATATTTATTTAGTTATTTATATATTGTTATTTGTTGTTTCAAAATCTAGAATTCTATCTGAATTGAAAAAAATTTAGAAAAATGTATTACGTTTAAATATTAAACTTTTACTCTAATTAAAATATATTATTTATTTAGATCTACTTAATTAAGATTTTTACTTATTTCTAACATAAAATTAAAATATTTTTAACATGTTTATATAACAATTGTATACTAAGAATTTATATATATATATATAGTAATTGTTTATATAACGTGTTTTTATATTTATTTAAATACAATGTAAGTTAGATCTTTTAATTTAATTTATATGTTATTAATCCTTTCATTAATAAATTTGAACGTCTTTAGCTAGATTTATTTATATTGGAAATCAATCTCAATGCGCTGGTTTTGTTAATGTTTTGAAGTATAATAAAATTTTGAAAATATTATCGATAAATATTTATTTTATACTGTTTTTATTGTAAGTGTATAATTTAGTTTATTTTAAAGTTTTTATTTATTTTTAATCATTATGAGGAATTAATTTATTTGACTCAAATTAAAAATCGATAATCCTTTACTTAATAATTAATTTTTAACTTTCTTATGCTCCCATGATAGACTGTTCTTTTATATGATTTGTGGAGCGGCCGGCCTGGCCCAACAGGGCTCGCTCTTGGGCCCGGCCAAATTTGCTCAATGAGGCGCTCTTCCACTTGACTCTCTAGTCACACAGCCTTACTCCTATTTGCATTCGGAAAAACAGTGAATCAAGTTCTGTAGCTGAGTTGCATTTCAGAATCAAGGCGGTGCAGGATCAAGAAATGTGCGGCTGTTATTATATATGATGTGACTTGCAAAAGACAGACATCCAGAGAGGGCCCAAAGGAAGGGTATATTTATCTCATTATTATTACGGCGATAGCATCGTTACCGCCTCTCTAAAAAGCTGTAAAAATTCTTGTGCATCAGAAAGTTTAAAGAACACTGTATCTCCTCCAAGTCGGAGAACACTACGCCAGTAAAAAAACAAATTTATAACGTTTTTTTGTATTCTCAAACTTTCCCCTTTCCAACTTCAAATATTTCCATCCCCCAGCAAGCAGTTCTGGTTTAGGGGCTGCAGTACAGGAGCCTTCTTCACCTGTGCATGGAAGTATAAATAATAAGAATGGAGAATAAGCAAGCCCTTTTTTTAAAAAGAAAAAAAAAGATTTTTACCCCAGAAGCCTTCTCCTTGTACAGAACTTTGAGTTGTCTGAGGCTCATGTCCTGGTACACGCTGCTTTTTTCCTTTAAGCTTTCTCTCTAAGGCTCTGGGCCCCATTGTTCTCCTTGTCTGCGTCCTCCCGGGTTTTCTTTCCGTTGCTTTCTCCGGGAGTAGCACCAGTCCTATTAGGCGTCTTCTTCTCCGTACCCACAAGCAACATTTCTTCAGCCACTGTGTTGAACAGATTTGAGGTCGTATATTCAGCGCTTAAATTTTTCTTGACACTCTCCTTCCCGGCCGTCTTCTTCTCAGTACCCACCACAACTAACATTGCTTCTGTCTCTTCTTTGTCAAACATAATTGGTGTCTTAGATACAGAGTTAGTGTTTAAATTCTCCTTCTTAGGCGTCTTCTCACTACCCTCAATCAAAATTCTCTCACATTCTTTCTCGGATGGTTCTTCTTCATAAAGAAATGGGGATTCAGAGACGCGATTGCTGGCTAAAACGTCATGCTCCTTTGCAGTCAAAACACTTGAAGTTGCATCTGCACTAAGAATTGCAGAATCTCCGCATCCACCCATGAAAAAGCTCCACTCGATGCTGTTGATATTTACAGCAAATTCTTCACCCACTGCCTCCACTGGAATGTCACCAACAAACAGGTTTTTATCCTTGATGCTGACATCCACGGCAGGTCCTGCAATTTGTTCATATTCTTCAATCTTCGTATCTGTAAGAGTTGTATTCAAAGATTTCAATTTCTCTTGCCCATTCAGTTCCATTTCATTTAGAAAAGACACGGTTTTTTCTGAAGCAGCCGAATCATCATCAATAGAGAAGTTTCCAATGCTTCCCATGAAATCCTTGTTCCCAGCCTTTTCACCATCTTCTAGCACATTAGACGATGCATTTGGCAACTGCGTGTGACTGTCCTCCTCGTCCATATCTCCAAGGAAGCTCTCTTGCTTCACAGACTCTGTTTCCTCCTCAAGCAGCGCAATGGTTGTATTGCCAACAACATCAGACTCGATCTCTTCACCATCTTCCAATGGCAAGTGCGTGTGATTGCCATCCTCGTCCATATCTCCAAGGAAGCGCTCTTGGTTCACAATCTTTGTTTCCACCTCAAGTAGAGCAATGTTTGTATTATCAACATCATTCTTTATCTCTTCGCTCGAAGGCATCACTTCCGACCCGGGAAGTGGCTCCCTTTTGAAGTCACCAGTTTCCTCCTCCTCAGCTACTTCAGACTTGCTCTCTTCGCTTAAAGCCACCTCTTCCGCTGCTTCAACACCTGCATTCGACTCATCTTCACCTCCAGCATTTTGTATATCTGCACAAGCATTGACAAGCGCATTTCAGTAAACACGAACGCTGAGCGTCTACAATAAGTAAGAAAACGACTTTAAAATGGGCATCAAGTAAGAATAACATATTGTACCATTTGATCCTGAATAAAAGCCGATCTTGTCTACACTTACAAAAGGTACCTCCTCCACATTGGTATAGTTAGCAGTATTAGCTGTATCTACCATTTCTCCTGGTATATTATCTGTGAAATCCTCCTGCTCTGCACTCAGGGCTTCAATCTTAGCAGCCATCGTCTTGCTTCTGCTTTTGGTAACTGATGGGCACTCCTCCGCGGCCTTGTTCACTGACTTAATACGAGCAGTCCTTCTCGCAGACATATTATTTCCTGGCATATAATCTGTGAAATCCCCCTGTTCTGCAATCAGCCCTCCAATCTTATCATCTATCTTCTTGCTTCTGCTTTCGGTAACTGATAGGCACTTATCCACAGCTTTGTTCGCTGACTTAATCCGAGTAGACCTTCTCCCAGAAATATCCACAGACTCCGTTTCTTTCTCCAGTAGAGCAGTGTTTGTGGCGTCAACAACATCTAACTTGCTCTCTTTGGTAGGAGACGTCACTTCAGCCGGGAGAAGGGGCTCACTTTTAAAGTCACCAGTTAGCTCTTTCTCGTCAACTACTTCAGACTTGTTCTCTTCGCTTAGAGTCATCTCTTCTGTTGTTTCAACAGTTAAATCTGCATAAGAACATACACAGCAAGCAAACAGTACATCAGCTTGTGCAATCAGGGGATCTCCATATAATCGGCAGCTATTATATATCTCTTACCATTAGATGCTGGAAACAAGCCAGCCGCCTTATCTTCACTCTCAAAGGCGCCCTCCCCCACATTGGTAAAGTCAGCAGTGTCAACTGGATTCACCAATAGTTCTGCCATATTCTCCGTAGACGCCTCCTGTTCTTCTTCCAGTGCTTCAATCTTAAAAGCCATCTTCTTCCTTCGGCTTATGGTTGCAGCTGATGGCAACACTTCCACTGATTGCTCTACTGACTTCAATCGAGCAGACCTTCTAACTGACATCTTCAAATTAGACTCGGTTCCCACAAGTTTGACAACATCATGTTGAGCCTCGCTTGCTCTTCTAGTCGACTTCCGGACCGTTGCCCTCCTTGTCGCCGCAGTGCGAGTTGGTAATGGAGATTGAAGAGCTTCCAAAGCAGCAACTTCTGTGGTTTCACCTTCTTCTTCTGAGATAACCCTCCTCCTCGAAGCAGAAGCTCTGGCTGCCGTCCCACGGCGAGTCGCCCTTGAAACAGGAGCCGCACCGTCCTCGAGCTCGATCACCACAGCGTTTGATGGTGGCTCAGATTTCTTCCTAGCAGTTCTCTGGTTCATCCTGCAAGGTGTCGGCGTCTGAAATCCTTCTGGTTGTGAAAGCTCCTCAATTCCTTCAACCTGTTGGATGAATTTAGATAACAAACAAAATAACAACATTAAAGAAAGCGGGGAAAAAACAGAACTTACTGCTTTCAAACATCAGAAAAATGATTCCAGAATGATGAGACAAGATTTGAGGTTTACAACAATAGAAAGCTTCTGATTAAACTGCTCTGTGGCTCAAGTTTGGGGTATAAACATGCCAAAATATATGATTCAAATCTTGATTATAAAGAAGATAACCAATAATACACAATTTCACAAGGCTTAACTAACATTTGTGCAAAGTATACAATGACACAATTTGTCTATCCTACCATTATCAATAACCAATAACAAATACATTATTTAACACGCACATAATGACAATAAGAGATTGTACATATATTCTCTTCCTGATCATCGCATATTTGTCTCTCCCACCATTTGATATCAGCAAGTATAAACAACTTACGTTTGATTAAATTGTAAAAAAATGATGATCGACAATTCTAAATATTCGCCCCAATAAACAAAAGGAGACCCAATATGGTAAGTAACATTTTACAACAATCTATGAACCACAAAACCCGATTTCCAGTTTTACCCAAGAAGCATGAACGACACACATACTGCCCAACAAAAAGACAACCTTCAAAAACCCAATCAGAGCAGGCAAAACAGATCATGTAGCATGAGCAATCAGATCGAACCCGAACCCGCCCAATCCACTAACAACAATACTAACAACCCAAAGGCATATCAAGAAAAGACATAAAACTGACATTGGAGAGGGCGTGGAGGGCGTCGGCCATGGCGACGTTGGTCTGGTTGGCCGGGATCTTGTTCCACTTGCACAGCGCCTGCAGCTCCCTCCTCGTCAGCCCGTGAAAGTCCATGCCCCAAAATCGAGAATCGACGAAATCGAAATTGATCGGAGAATGCGAATATTCGCAACTAAAAAGAAGGGATTGGAAGAGTGGGTGGTGGGGTGGAGTGTGAGTTCTGGGGAAGAAGGGTTCGGACAAGGCGACGGATATATAGGAGGTGGGTCGGGGAGCGAAAGAGCCGTTGCCGGTTTGAAATTTGAAAAATGTTTTGGATCGAATCGTCCGATCTATTTAATGGGCCCAGGTTGGGTCGACTTTTAATGGGCCTTCTTCTTATGGAAATCGGCCCAGGAGCGTTTTAAAAGGTCCGAGTTTGTTTGAAAATTAAAAATATCAACTGCATTTATTAAGTATATATGTATACTCTTATGTATCATATTATATTAGTACGCCGGGGTGGTCAACGGTCTCGCTCAAACTCAGCTCGGTTGATTTCAAGTTTGACTCAAAGTTAAAAAATAGTCGAGTCAAGTTAAGCCGAGCTCGAACCACCTTAATTCGTATATATTGATATCATTTTTTAATATAAAATTTAATTTTTAATTAAGATGTCTCAAATGTGATATAATTATATGTAAAAGATAATTTAATTATGTATAAATTTATTTAATTTGATATCATACAATGATATTTTATAATTTAATTATATTTAAATAAAAAAATTCAACATAAATAGAGTCAAAAATTTTATTCCTGAATTAAAATATCAAAGTTTCTGGTAAAGGCGACTTGGGATGGCATTAGAGTCCGTAGACACGGACATCCAACCCATCCTATGAGCTAGCACAGTTTAACACTCAACAAGAACAAAAGGAAGATTTGTTATTCTAGCTAGCTTCTTATACTTTACATCACATATAAAACTGCATAACAGACAAAAATGACGACAGAGAAGAAGATACACAAGAGTGTGGAAGAAGGAAAGAGTCGAGTAATTGAAAAGATTATATGATTGGGGGAGAGCATCAAACAGCAAGCTGCTGTTTCCTCAAGGTGGATTCATCCTCAGAGAAGTTGGAATGGTGGTTGAGTGGCTTTGTTGTTGTGACTGAAGGAGAGAAGTCCAGTAGCATCTCTCTGTTGAGGTGGTTGCAGTAGAACTGGAAGGTGTTGGGTGTTACATTCAAGTGGAAGCCAAGCCCAAACAGAAACTCTACTTCAAGGCAATTCATTTCTCTCGTGCTTATTCCTCCAACTCTGGCATAGTAGGCATTGTTATAAAACCTGCATATACAATATAGAATTTGGGCTTTAATAGATTCTCCAATGATGGTTTATTAGACTCCACAATAAGATTTTACCGGAGAAAATTGAGTTAAAAAAATATTATTTCCCAAGTGCATGCAATCTTTGTAACTTGTAATTGTAAGAAATGACAAGGTATGACAATTCATGTAAGCAAAATGAAAAAGACAAAAATAAAAAGTGCTGGGAACTGTTGGATCCAACAGTTAAGACAACTAAATGGCAGACTTCTCTGATATAATTCAAGAAACTCCATTTTTACTTCAAATTTGTAAGCAACTCAGCTGAGAAAAAATCCAACCTTCCTACCTGATCATTAATAAATTTATCTAATTTTCATCGAGACACAAGACCATAAATCAAAAGAGACTTGCCAATTAACCAAACAAAATGATACAATTAGGTATTGATCAAACTTTCTAGCATATAACAGGATATTAAACACAGAGATCACGAATGCCTCATGTCATAAAGAAATTTATTTTTAATCAAAACCAACAGTTAAAGACAACTAAAAGCCAGATAAGAGTAGATCTTTTTTCTTATAAAAAAATTTGATTGGTATAATTCAAGAAGCTCTATTTTTCCAAGTTGTGAGCACTGCAGCTAGGAAAAACAAAATCCAACATTGATCGTAAATTTATCTCATTTCCAACATTTCCATTAAAGAAGAACACAAATCAAAACACAGACTCTCAAGTAACCAAAATAATGATAGAAATTGGTGAACAAGCACATAAGAAGAGATATGAATACTCACATATCATCAACAAACTTGGCCGAAACCATGACACTGGTAACAAGAAGCCGGTGGATATTGAGGGAGTTGATCCGCCAAAACGGCGGCTGCTTCTGGGCAAACCGATCAAGGTAAACGTATGCCACAACGAAGCAGGAGGGGCTGCAGTTAGCATACTTGAAGATTCTCTCCAAGTAGCTGTGGATGGAGATGGAGGGCCTCGTGAGGCCTTGGAAGACTGACAACTTCTGGGTCATCTCCTCCTCGATTGAGTCATTGGAGGAGGCCACTCTCTCAAGCAGAGAGGACATGAAAGCGATCACTTTGGGCATCCTATCTGGACTCCCACCTCCCAGCTCTGCCATTGATGATGCTTCTGTGGAAGCTCTATGGCAGATACAGAGGCTTCCCCTTTATAGCAAGGCAGCAACTATAGTACTTCAGTGTCTCGCTCTGCAGTATATTTAAGAGAAATTACCAGAGGGAGGAGGTGAATCTGAGGTTACACAGGAGGAAAGCGCAAATGAAAAGAGAAAATTTATAAAAAATAAAAATATAATGAAATAAAATAACATAAAATTTTAAAGATTTCTCTTAGATAATAAGAAAATAAATTAAAAATAAAATATTTCTTTCTTTCCAAAAATTTGTCTCAAATTCTTCTGATTTTTACAAAAAAATGTTGCTTTGTAAAATTTTTATATACAATTATTTTAACTGAACATAAAATTTCTATTTATTGAATTTTCGAACATCCATATATTTTGAAATTTTTGACCTTCAAATTTCACTTTTATATCATGTAATTTGAAGACAACAAAATAATCTCTTATTATATTATGTGTGGAAGAATATTTGAGGTAATATTAAACATTTTGAGCTTGAATATGCTGGTACAGAAATCTCCCTGAACTATATTTTTTACTTAATAATTAATAATATCTCTTTAATATATGTTTTTTATTTACTTTAAATTATTATTAAGCAGGATTCAGTGTAATTTGGTTTGAATGATACATTTTTATTTAATTTAAAATATCTAATTATTGTTGATAATAATAATTAGTTATGGACATAGTAAATTTCTTATATTTTATATTATTTTGCCAGGCCCGTGACAAAAAAATGAGAAGGCTTGCTATCGATAACAGATTACATATATAATATAATAATAACAGCAACACGAAAATCTAATCATCTATTTGGATCACAGTCACATAGTTGTATATTTTTGTGATTTTAACAAAGTTATCTTCATCATCTAACCCTTTTTATTATCTAATGGCTCACATTAAATCACACAAGAATATCAGTTGTTGCTTGTACTAATTTTTATAAAATAAAATTTACGAAATCTAATTGTAATTGAATTAAAATTTTCAATTAATATACTTTTTTCGAAATGAACTGGTAAAATCATTAAAACAGTGGAGATCCCGATAAAAATAGGTATAATTATAAAGATACGTATATTGAATTAAAATTTTCTTAATAAGAAAGAGTGTATTTTAAGGACTACGTTGTACACATATTAAGTTTTAACAGATTTTCTTTTCTTTGTTATAGTATATTAACATAGATAAATTGTTTTGAAGCGAAAAGGATTGAGTCCATTCTTATCGGAACAAAAATATTTGAAAGAATGTTTGCTTTTTATTTGTTCACATATGCAATGCTAGAGAAAATTGCTACTTTTACATGCCTAATAATGTTGAAAGATAGATCTCAAAGATGCCTGATTTGATAGGAGAAGAGATTGCCTAACATATTTTGACAGTACTTATTTACAGGATCTGCCAAATTGTTTTTTTCTTTTCAAATCTAAATTGTTTTCTTCTTTTTACTGTGATGAGAAACTATTTTCAGTGATCTAACTTCTAAGTTGGTTAAGCACAGGATAGGTTGGTGGTCAGATGTCAGAATAGTCATGCACCAATGATCAAGTTGGTCATTGGACCCCCACCCCCACCCACAGTGGGGACAGTGTTTATCATGAAATGATGTCAAAATAGGAAAAGGTCGTTGTGCCATTGGTCTCAAACAGGTGGCCAACTTTAGGCCTTTTGTTTAATTCATCAAAGTTCATGCCATTGCCAACAAGTTAAACCAGTGACTTAAGAGTTATTTTATGCTCAGGATAACAGAAACTTTGGGGCAACCATCATGAGTTTAAGCTGATTTTAATAGTCAAATCAGTTTGATTGATAAAACAGATGTAATTTATAGGTTCAATGGTTGTATTGAGCAAAAATCCTCAAAAAATCATTTCTATATTACACATTTTTCAAAATATTGCTATTTGTAAATTTCATAAATTCCAGTTTAGGTCCATGTCCGTGATGTGTTGTGTAGTAAAAGAGAAGAAGAAATAAATTGTAATAGCTCATAACATGGAAAGAGAGAGATAGTTCATGTGATGGCCAGGTGAGAGCTGCTCATAGTGTCACTAACATTCATTCTAAAAGAAGTCTTCCATCATAAGACTTTGATTAAACAAATTTCCCAACACATGCATACTACAATCATAAGCAAATGGAAAGAAGTGTAGTAGAAGTTTCTTTTGACAAAAAAGAAGTAGGGCAAGGGGTAAATAAATTACCTGCATGTTGTGTCCTCTAGTGTAAGCAAGTTGTCTATAGTTGAAAAAAAGTGTTAAAGATATGATTTGTTCAATTCACATCACATGCAGCATGAGTATGAAATACAGTCGGTGTTACATGTTGGTGGCCACTCTAAGCTGGACATATGATTAATTAATTTCAATCCATTCTCCCTGCACACACAGCAGCTTTCTTTAATAGTTCAATGTTGCCCACATGCAAGGTACCACATTAGACAGGATTACACAAAGTCTTGGAGAATCCGAGGACAATCATCATAAAGAACACTCGTAAGCTCTTCTGCTTATCATTGCCCTTCCATTTTTCATATTATTATACTTGTATTCGAATTGTTTCCCATATATATGGTTTCAATAACCATTCAATCTTTCCAGGAAGCTAAAGGCATTATTTTGCATAACATGAGACTGTATATGCAATGCTTGATCCAAAGGTTTTACCTCTCTTTTCCTAAAATTTTATCCTGTGTGTACTTACTCGAGAATAGCCAGCTTGCTGCTCCATTTCTTTACATTGAATAAATGCTTCATCTGAATTCTACACATTGCAGAACTTAAATGTAGAGATAGCCTACTCAGTTGATAAGAGCTTTCAACTTTCTCATCGGTGGATGATGGACCTACTGCTCAACTGGAGGATGTAGTAGTTATATATCAGTCCGGATCTTGGTTGAAAGTTGGAACCATATTTTCATGCTTGTCACAGTAGTTAATCACTTCGGGGAACAACCCACATGGCTTTTGATCCTCAAACAGCAAAGACAAACCAATTCAATGTGCTCAATTCTTTGCCTCCACACATCACATAAGCAGGCTGCACATGCTTAGCTAAATGCAGTATCGGCGAAGCATTAAATTCGAATTGTTGGTCAGCAAAGATGTCCATTTCAGCTTCACTGTCGCTATTCTCACCAGAGACAACTGCTCCTTGTAGTTTTAATTCTTCAACATATGCTTTGGACTCATTGTTTTCTCTAACTATGGACTTGTGCTTCTCCATGTTCAGCCATTTGATTTCTCTCAAAAGCTCTGTAAACGAATCTGCACTAGTAGAATCTCCTTCTGCCTTACAGAGGTCAAGAAAAGCAAATAAGTTTGCTGGCTTGGTTGCCAACGAGGTTTCTTAATGGATGCAGCTTCTTTCAAGTAAGACAACGCCTTCACGATATGTTCTGTCTCATATTTCCTTCGTCCAAGACTTCCCATGTGTTAGCATCTAGCATACATCCACCATCCCGAATCTTGTCAAAAAACCCTCCGCTTTATCCACTAACCCTTCTTTAACATACCAGCCAATAATAATGTTGCCAATTCTAGGATCATATGAGGTCTGCTTACACGCCCATTCCTCATAAATGTCTTCTGCACCTTCAATATCACCGACTCAAGCCAAAGAAGAAATAACAGCATGGTAGCCAAGGTTTGGGATCTTTCGGAATGAAGATTTGTAACAATTCCATACCCGTGTACCTCTTCCTTCTTACCTAAGCTACTGTAGATACTCAAGAGGTAGTGCAATGGAGTTTTATCTCGACCTGTCACTCTGCATTCAAAATCCTTCAAGCAAGCTTCAGCTTTGTCAAGAAAGCTCAGTTTGATATACATCGAAGAAAGTGCAATATAAGTAGTCCAATTTGGATTGATTCTTCCATTCAATTTCATCCTTTCCAAAACTTTTTCCATCTCCTCAACATTTCCTATTTTCCCACATATTGTAATCCAGATATTGACTGAATACACATCTAAATGTAAATTGATGTCCTCCATTTCTGAGATCATTGAAAGTGCTTGATCATACTCCTCAAGGTTCATGTACAGAGCCATCATCACATTGTAAGAAAGGTTTGTGTGGTAAAGCCCTCTTTCATCGTCTTTAAGGGTAGCTTCAGCCTTCTCTTTCATGTTAGCTCATGCATAGGCATTGAGGAGTGAGCCATAAGTACACATATCATTCAAGGAGTTCGGAAGCTTTGAAAAGAAGTCTTCAGCATTTGAAATTCCACGGACTTTATATATCAAATCTAATTGAATTGCTACATCACTTGTATTTATATTGACCTTGTCATCTCTCTCAGGGATCCCTTAATAAACCTGAGAAGATGTGTTAAAGTTTCAAATGAAAGATTCCATAATTGAATAAAATGGAAAAAAAGAAGGATTGTTTGAAAAAAGGAGCAACAAGGAAAAAAACCAGAACCCAACTTTAGCGTTGAAAAGAATGGGAATATGATAAGCCAAAAAATTGAAAACCAACTAACAAAAAAGTAGTCCATAGACTCCTCAATTGCAAATGTGATCTATTACTTATCATCTTCATCTAAAATGATAGCCAAATGAAGAGGCTTAACTTAACTCCATGTAAACTAAGCTTAGTTCTTGTAATTTTATGTTTCACAAGGTCAAAAACACGGAAAAAAATTACAAGCCCAAAAATGGTACCTTGAAAATATAAAAAGTGTGTGGCATTGAAGAAGAAAGAGAGAAGCAAGAAACAGATTAGCCGTGAAAATGAATAAATGAATATAAGGAAAAATTTTAACCAAATGAAAATGGGCATTGCTCATGGACCAGCAAATTCCAATGGATCAAACAAACAAGGTATAAGCCCAAGTCTATGCCCCCAAATGTAAACATAATATGAGAAAATTATCTCTGTTCATCGTAATCTCATGTAAACCTGAGGAATTCCTTTTTCTAAGCATTGAATTGCTTTGCTCAAGGACAGCCAACCAACCTAGAAAGAAAACTAGTACTTTCAAAGTGTAATGAGTACTAGCTTGAATATGGTATCTAGAATATGAGTGGCATTGAACAATGAAGATAAGAAGCAACAAAGAAATCTGAAAGAATTCTCTAAAGCAGAGCAAATTTGTAACACAAAGTACAAGTAGAAGCTTAAACATGCTGCCTAGATAATGTATCAAAATGACTGGCTTTGAACAATCAAGAGCGGAAGCAATAAACATTCTGCAGCCAAAATGTTCTCTAAAGCAAATCAAATTGGGGAATTCCTAAAGAATGCCAAACTCCACTTCATCAAACAAACAAAGGCCAAATGTACCATAATAAGAGATGAATTCTCAGTTCACCATATTCTTCAAAGCATATATATATGGAAAAATTTATATGATTTATGCCTCATCTAGCTTATATGAGCTACATATTTAATTTGAACATTATTTAGTGGGTTTCACAAAATAATATTTATATATTAGAAGTATGACACATAAATAGGAGGTTGAAAAAATTGTCTTTTTTTAATATCATTAGTACCTCCTGTTAAATTTTCAAAAGATACACAAGTTAATATACATTTTGAAATTAATTTTTATTAAAATTACTTTGATAATTACATTAGATTATATTTACACTTATTATTTATTGTTTTATTTATCTATGTAGTTTTTGAATTGTGCGACCTACTAAATTTCTCAAAATAAAATGTGTAGATCATATAAACTATACAAGGTGTAGTTATTGTGGGCAGAAAACATTCCCTGCCCCTAGTTGTGGTAAACTTTTCCCCTCTCTCTCGCTATATATATATATAAGCTTAAATATGCTGCCTAGCTAAAGTATCCAAATGACAGGTTTTGAATGAACGGTAGCAGAAGCAACCAACAAATTTGCACTGAAAATGCTCTCTAAAGCAGAGATAATATAAGTAAATAATCTAACACAAATCAAATTGGGCAATTCCTGAGGAACAGAAAACTCAACTACATCAAACAAACAAGCTATAATCATAAGTATGAGAAATGTTTTCCACAGATGATCACATTAGCAAAAGCTTACATACATAAGCACAAAAATTCTTGGTCTCATGTAACTAAGAAGAATTGGACCTGTAAAGAGAACTTGTAACGCCGGAACTTCCTCTACTCTTTGACAACGCGAGCAAGCTCCCACTTGATCAGCCTCCTCCCCTCACCCACCCAAGCCTCCAGCACCGCCGCGGCGCCCCGCCCGCGGCCCCCCATAATCAAAATCCACCAGTAGAGGGCGTGCCAAGAGAGCGGTAGTCGCCGCTCGTAGTCCACATTGCCGTAGCTGTACACCTGCGATATCGAGCGCCGGAGAGCTCCCGGCCCCGGCGAGTGGGGCGACGGGGGCAAGAACGGCGTAGACTTTGGAAAGCGGAGGCGACGGAGGAGGAGGGGAGCACCGGCGGAGACGGCCGGGCATGGGAAAGCGAGGCCTGGAGGATAATGGCGGACGGCGAGGGTCGGGAGTAGCGAGGGAGGAGGTTGGGCTCAGGAGCTCACGTTCATTGCCACTAAAAATTTATTGAGGGGTCGTGGATCAGTGAAACCCACCAACTCACTTACATCGTTTCCGCCCGTTTCTGGCCGTGAATATATACTAAGATTTGTTTTTTAAGTCTAAAATTTATTTTCATAATTTTAATTTTTTATATGATTTAGATCCAACCTAGAAAACATTATAGTCTTAATTAAATATCTCTCACCATTATTAATCTACACGTATAGACCTAAAAAAATTTTAAAAAAGAGTTTTTACCAGAAAAGGTGAGACATTTTTTTGTATTACCCAGTAGCATAGCAGGAGAATCAAGACAAATTATTAAAAAAGAGGGATATTTAATTAAAATATCAAAAATGCCCTTAAATTAAAAGATAAAAAATGGTTTTTTTATGGGCGGCTTAGTTGCTACTCGAGGCCAAATCTTTGGCCTCTCTAATAAGGACGGTTGAACATGGCCACCCAAAGCCAAGGGTTATGTAATTAAGCTCAAACTTAACTCGTTTATTTTGAGTTTGAGGCAAGCTCAAA
The DNA here is from genome assembly GCA_033002965.1 of Piper betle. NCBI lineage: Eukaryota > Viridiplantae > Streptophyta > Magnoliopsida > Piperales > Piperaceae > Piper > Piper betle. The sequence continues at coordinate 110,998 of JAURVB010003655.1, forward strand.
AAGGTTTAAGATGAGATATTAGGATATGTAGTAGAGATAATCCCGACGCTCATACGTACTTCATCCCCTTTGAGTTCTCTCCTCTCTCCCACCATGAGCTTTTCATCTCCATTCACCATGTCTGGCACCAACATGCATCCCCTACTATATTTTTCCCTTTGACATTTGATCCCCCTACTCATCTCGATCTTCAATTCCAACACCAAAATTTTCCAAGCAAAGGCCTTGCCTTTACATTGCCCAAGTCAATATAATGGCTCCTATTAATAGTTTGTACTTACCACAGTCAAGAACAACAAGATGGTTGATCTCAACAAAAACAACCTTTGCCTAGACATGAAAAACGTCATGGTAATTGTGTCACTTGGTCTTCATATAATGAAAGTGCCAGCCCTATTCGCTCTACTAGTAACCAAGACTCTTGTTTTGACCAAGGCCATCACAAGGGAGCCTAACACTTTTTTTGGCACCTAGTTGGACCCGCTAACTGTCAGTCGTGATGTAAGTTAGGAGAAAGGGGATACAAGCACGGACGTGGAAGAACTTTTTATCTTTTTGACCTTCACTTGTACTTGCAAATTACACAAGATTCATCCTAGTCGCCTACTCATGTGAATAAACCTAGACCGATAGAAGACAACAAAGAAACATTGGAAAAAAATTAGTGTCAATAATAATTGAAACCATCAGAAGATTTAATATGATTTTTGGATTACGAAGGTAGGATGATAATAATTTTATCTATAAAATCTTAAAATTTTTTATTGATTGATCCACTAATTAGCTAAAAATTAGACCTTTTATTAAATGATTATGAACTAAAAGATGTTACTATTTATTTTGTAACCGCTGCCCATTCACTCTCTATAAATATATACCCCAACGGTTAGAACAAGATACAAGTTTAAAAGTTTGTACTTGTCGGTTTTAACACAATATTTTGACTTGAGTCTTATCATAACATCTCCAAAAGTTAGTCTTGTATCTAATACTTACCGAAATAAGATCTAATATATTAGTGAGATGAGTTTATGATCAACTTGATTGATCATTTTTTAAAAGAAATTAAGCCTATCAATTTGTACTAATTAGGTCAGGCCGTTACACCTATTGTAACTCTAATGATCCCCATGGTTGAACTTGCGAACAATAGTGATTTTCAATTGGTGGTGTCACTTAAACTGGAGGATATTTTCTGCTCTATAATATAAGGGAAGTAATTTATATATTACTTTATCCTTGATTCATATTAAATCTGTTTAATATATAAAAATAAATGTCATGTGTTCTATAGAGCCTAGATTTATATGTTTTTGATATTATTATATCTGTTCATACTAAACAATCTTAGAAAGATTGAAATTCTCTCAATTTTGGAAAATGTGTAAATTAGCAAAGTCAGATCATATTCATTACCTCCTATTAAATAAACCATGGAGACAACAGAGTTGGTAAAAAGCATAAATGTTTACTAGATTTATAAACATTGTCCCTAGGAAACAAGCACTTGTGCATGTCCTAAGATGCTACTTATATGACATGTCATTTGTGGACGGACACAAATTATAATTTGGATGAAATACTCTAAAATAGTGTAGAAATAGGTTTCTAGCAAAATATGACACATGTGAAAAAAAAATAATGGGAAACTTAAGAGGTGAATTTAAGACAAACGGGTCCTCTTCTTTGGAAGTAAAGTGTTGAAGCTCTTCCTCTCTTGCCGTGGAATGTTGGAGCTTCATCTCTTACATTTGACCTTCTCTTCAAGGGCATCCTTCTCTTTGGTGATTGCCTCAAGCTATTCCTTGAGTTCTTTGTTCTTCTTGGCCACATAAAATGTTTCCACATTGAGTTCTTTAAAAGCTTTTTTAAAATCTTCTCCTTTTTCCTCGTCTATGGCCATGAAGCAAAATTTACTTGGGCAATCATCTCCATCATCCGACTCCATAGTGGCTTGGATAACTTTTTTACCTTTAGGATCTTGATCCTTATCCTTGGTTGGACATTCATTTACCACATATCCAAAACTTTTACTTTTCTAGCATTGGATCTTGTCTTGTGTGTTCTCCTTCTTCCTCTTGTCTTCTTGAGGTGTTGACTTCTATCTTCTTCTTGAAGTTTCTAGTAAGTAGAGTCATCTCTTTATTAAGTCCTCATCTTTTTCTTATGAGGATCCTTATGGCCAAATCTTTCATTTTCTTGTTGGTCTTCATCTTCTCCTTGTTAATTTGTAACGTGTGCTCATGAGTGATGAGAGAACCAAGAAGCTCCTCCTTGGTCTTGGTAGCAAGGTCTTTAGCTTCCTCAACTGCTGTCACCTAGGGCCTCCGTTCCTTTGGAAGTGATAGAAGAAATTTGTGGTTGAGCTTCGCCTTTCCAATAGTCTTCCCAAATCTTTTGAAACCTACAACAAAATCATTAAACTTATTATATATTGCATTTACGGTCTCATATTCCTCCATCTTAAAAGCCTCATATTTATGAGTTAAGAGGCTAATTTTAGATTCCTTTACTTGAGATTTTCCCTCGTATATAACTTTAAGTAAATCTCATATTTCCATTGAGGCAGTGTAAAAGAGACCTTATTGAATTCAATCTCATTTAAGGAACAATATAAGACATTCATAGCCTTTACATTAATTGTATGTGTTTTCTTCTCTTGCTCATTCCAAGTATCCCTATTGAGAAGGGGATCTTGGTGATCATATAATATAATTTATCAAACATCAAAATCATTAGAAGATAAGAAAATCATCATTCTCGTCTTTCAATAGTTATAGTTGGATACAATGAAATATGATGGTCAAGGAATGGAAAGCCCTTCAGTTTGCCTTGATTATTTGTCCTTTTTGTCATAACCAAAGTTTTAATACCAATTGAAGGCTACCTAATGGAGGTGAGAGCTGACTACAAATGCTTATCTAAAAAAGGGGATCCCCACAAAGTTTAAGGTTTTATAAAGATCATAAGATTGGACAATAATGCAAAAACAATTTTAGGCACATGTAATTAATAAGCAAATAGACACAACAATGAATAGGCAAACCAAGTAGACAAATAGAACTCAAGTAATAATGTGTATGTGCAAAACACAATAAGTTCTATTCTAAATTGCTACTTATGAGTTGTATTGGTAAATAAGTCAAATCATACAAGTAGAGAAGTGGCTTAGAACTTGATACAATTTAACTCCCAATAGCGATCAAGTTAAAGGCAAAGGAGTTAAGTAAGTGTGCAAAACAAGTGGTAAAGGCAAATAGTACAAGAACACAAAAAGAAAGAAAAGGGAGAGGACACAAATAAATTTTTTAAAAAGTTCCTGGCTGGTACATCCACTATTCTATCCCACTAATTCTTTTGGTTAGGTAGATCTTCGTGGCTCCACTAGGTAAACCAAGTTGTAACATTAGAAGTAACCAAGTTATGATTCTTTTACAAGCACCTCTTAAGTGTTAAGGAAGCTTACACTCCAAACATCATTAGAGCCTCCAACAAGCCTTCTTTCATAAGCACTAAGTACTAAGGATCCGAGCTCACCAAAGCTCCAAACATTCTTGAAGTTTTACAACCTTAAAAGCTACACCTTCTCCACACACCTGCTATTCTCAAGCAAGATGTTTCTCACACACTACCACACCTTAAGAGTTTACAAAATTGCTCAAATACACTTGAGTTGATATCTCTATAAAGCACTCTCCTTGGTACAATAAAAAATACTTAGAATACAAGCTAAGAGGTAAGTCTTTCTTAGTACAAACTTGTTCTAATTTTGATCCTAGAGAGCCAGTTTAAGCAAATGATCACAAATGATAACAAGAGGTGTGTAAACACACTCTCCAAGGCCATATTTATAGGTTTCCATAATTTTTCCAAGAATAATAGCCATTTGAGTTTGAATCCCCTATTTTTCTTTTTTCAACGATTAGTTTTGACAACTTTTACAGAACGATCGTTTGTCAAATGATTGACCAAAAGCTAACTGAACATTCACTTAACACAAGCCATGTTAGTTTTGACCGTCGAACATAGACTGAATGTCGAATATCTACCAAACCACAATTGGTTTCTAAAGTTTCATCGAAGATCACCTTTGGTAGCCGAATGTTTGACCGAACACTTGCCAAACTTTGTCACATCAACCCTTTAACTTCAGACTTCTATTTTCAGTTGTACCCTTGACCGAAGGGTAATTGAAGTTTATTTTTACATAGCTTCTCACTATGTAACACCCCAAATCCGGTTCATGCTCGTGAACCGAACCGGCATGTTACAGGCCCCGGTTAGGTCGGCTAACCCGAACCTAACTCATGTGGATCCAATCTCGGCGTCTTAAGATGAAGACACGATCCATCATGAATGAATAAATACGCAAAATCCTAACATGGTACTACATGAATGACAAGCAATTCAAAATACACACGAATACAGTTACGATCAAAATTCTGAAATAAAACAGACAAGGTCTCCCCTAAAAGTGCAATTATGGGCCCACCCTGTCAAAATAATATATATATATAAATATATACACATGCATCCATGATTTCATTCACGCAAAATCTAACATATTATGAATTCATTCTGAAGCTTGGGTCTCAACCCACTACGCTTCTGCTGCTCAACTCTGATCATATTTTGCATTCTGTTATTGTGTCTTAGCATTTCATTCACATCATATCATCATGCTCAAACATTTAATCATGTCATTCACAATATAATAACATAATAATACAATATTAAACATTCAGAAATCTAACATGTGTGTGTACAAGACCTCATTGCTCCTCCGTCCAAGCGGTTTTCCGGCGACTTCCGGTGGTTTTCCGGCGACAATCGCCGGCAGCGTCTACTAGTCGGAAAGGGGTCGTGTTGGGTACCCTCGGAACCGGCTCGGCGAGCCCGACTCATCTATGACCTCAGCGTGGCCAATGGAGGCGGCGGCTCGTCGGAAAACGGCAAAACAGAGCCGGCGGCGATGGGTCGCTAGATCCGGCCCGCCACGGTGGCGACGGCCTCCGTTCCGGTCGGGAAAGGCAGCTGAGGGGTTGAGGACGTCGAGCCGACCACCTGATCGTGGTGGCGATGGTCGGCGGTGGCGCGATCGGCGACGCAAGCATTGCGTCACCGCGGTGGTTCCTCGCGTCGCGGCGGCCAGCTCGTGGCCAGGCCTGGTCAGGGCGGCAGGGCGACGTCGTCGCCGAGCTGGGCGGCGTCGGTCGACGGCCGGGCGGCGCCGACAGCGGCGGCGGTGGCGCGCGAATAGGGGCGGCGCGACACGAGGGTTTGGGCGTGGGGAGAAAAGGTCGGGGTGGAGAAGAAAGGTTGGGTGGCAATCTTGTAATTAAGACTTGACTCGTCTCCGGCTCGAGTCAAGTATAATAACTAAGTCATATTAAATCCTAAAAAAATTCATAAAAATCGGGAAAAATCCCGTAAAATCAAACAACACACAAAAAAATCATAATGATATGCTCTAGAGCTATCAACCCACCCGAAATGCCCGTAACGCATCCTAACGCAATAAACGGCCTAAAACTAATTCTACGATCCATTATATATAAAAATAATAAAAAAATCACTGGCATACTCTCATATATTCTGATAACTCATTCTGTTCTGCTGTGTTCATGACGTTATCATCATATACTTGGGTACGCATGACCCTCATAGCTCATACACGCGACCGGCGTCGGCTCGGTACACGTGTCCTGAAACTGACTCAACTCGAAAAATAACGGTCGACCCGACCGGTTCTGAATATAAAACCCTAACTCGAATCGTGGGTTTTACAATCTTCCCTCCTTATAAAAATTTCGTCCTCGAAATTTTAACTCAAGGAGGTTCTGCTGAACTACTACCTGGAGCTGGATACACATCTGTTGTATCCTCTACTCTTCGATAGCCATATACATCCTCACTGACTGTAGTGGTGCCGACGTGGCGAGTCATGCTAGTGATGCTGACCATCTCAAACATTCTGGATTCTATACTTCCTGTGTCTGTTCTGACATTACCATCATCATGCTCTTCTGTTCTGATCCCTACTACTAACTCGGCGGAAAAACCTAGATCACCCCTAAGGGCCTACTGGGTTGGTCAAGCAAATACTCCAGAGTATCGCAAGGTTCTAATCTGGGCTACGCCTAGGAAAACTACGTCGAGGGTAAGACCTACCTGCTAACATCTACCCATGTCCCTCTAATCCTCATCTATGAACCGTTACCTACATGTACTCGCAGGAACTCTACTCTAGGTCCTACAGTCACCTCAAGGCCTGCTATGAGTCTCCTGCTAAGTACGGTGGATACCCTAATGAGCTGCACGGCTCACTGTCGCCAGTCTAGATATAACTCTCAGGTGTCCCGGTATAAGGAACTGGACCGCTCACGGGGTCCTAGTTGACTCGGTCCTGAGTCAAATATCTCACTCTGTTCTATATGAGAACAAGGATAGCTGCTATTCTCTACTGCATACTATGGCTCAGGTGACTATCTATACAACTACTAACTACTGCTGAAAGGAGGCGAGAACACCTGTACATACACAGCGTGTCTCAAGGAGTATGATAACATACTCTGTATGGGACTGTGGAGTCTGCATCTGGTCTGTGGCATGTGCTCTGTACTATGTGCTCTGGTCAATGTATACTCATCTCAATCCTCTGGATAAACTGATGGTAGAACTGATACAAGGGTGAGTGGGGATCCTCAAGTGAAAACTCTACTATGTCTAGACATCTCTAAGTTATAGGAAGGGAGGCTGAATCTCATGGAAATCTAATCACACTGCTCAAGAACTCTCAATGGGGACATCTCATCCTCACATGTAATATCTGATGCTAGGTAAGCGGGGGATCCTGGGACCTGTGGGTTATGGGCCCACACGCTTCTGCTACACAACTCTTATCTATGGTAAGGTTTAGGTCTCATGCAAATAGTAGGGGAGATAAAATCCCTATGTAACATATTGGGTGGCCAAAACCTTGGTAGGTCTATGGACTTGTCTCTAAGATCACTATGATTTACTATGCCACAGGTGATCAGTCTGTGGAACAGTCAATCAATGATAAATCTCAGAAACGGCTCCTAAGTGGCTCTAGTTTAATCAGCTAACAGTAGGCACATGTTTCTCGATACTGTACTAGTCACGCACTTCTAAACGGGCAGGGTTCAAATGACCCAAAGAACCACAGTCTCTCCTCAAGTCTACGGGGACTCATAATGAGGTTTGACACGTGTCTCGTCCGCTCTTCAGTGGTGTGTGACCTGCTGTCCCGTACCGATTTGTAGTACTAATCTTGATTCACATGACTACTACCGCTGTGGTAGACTCTCAAGCAAGGCTATCAACCAAGATGAGCATACACTGGTATCACTTCGTCTGGTCTGCATGGTCTGTTCTTTCTGAAGTCCCTATTTACATTGTTCTCAAGCTGGGGTGAAGTCCGTCATCATAAGATCGGTTTGCCCATACCGACCTGCACTATAAACCCTAATCAGTACCATGAAGGTGCTTCTATACTCAGGGTAGGGCTCAACCCTATGTCTCAAGATAAGGACCTAATCGTGCTGGCGAAACACAAGGGAATCGCTATCTCTCTGAAAAACACTCTCGTTGAACCCTCTATCTATGCCCCATACTAAGTCAACCTCCTATCGCTGGCTGGCCAATCGCTAAATGGGTTAAACTACGCGTATGATCATCTACTAACCATCTGATCTATGTATGCTGGTTGTGACCCATGGATCATGCAGTCTACACAATCTGATCGTTGTGACCGTCCCATCTAGAGGTCACTCTGTCATGTTCCCTGACTCTGTCCATACGCATCCCTATGAGACTGTAACTAACAGTGTCTGATGGGGACATCTTGCAATATTCATCTGACCCAATGGTGTTAGGTCAAGACAATGATTGCAAGAGAACTGTGAAGTGGGATCCTATGCCATCTCATCCAAATAACCTCCGTTTTCCTTAACTCTTTTCTGTTCTGCTGACTTCACTGTAACTATTCCTTGTTCCTCAACTCTAGTCCTACTAAACCTTAACTAATCTACTCGGTCGGTGGATGAGCAATACACGGACGGCGGTAGTGCGTCTGCGGTCAGTGGTAGTGAATCTCGGACGGCGGTGGTGCGCCTCGGGCGGTGGTTGTGCAACTCGGTCGGCGGTTGTGCAACTCGGTCGGCGGTTGTGCACCTCGGTCGGTGGTTGTGCACTCGGTCGGTGGTTGTGCATTCGGTCGGTGGTTGTGCACTCGGTCGGCGGTTGTGCACTACCTAGATGCAGAAATATCTAATCCTACTCATATGCATCGTAAATCTACTACTATCTCTGCCATATCCTGGCTGCTATTAACTCGGTTCAGGTTGTCCAATCATGCGTGTCTGATCCAGAGGGGTTTGGATCATGATGCTGACACATATGATGGTCAACCTATGCTAAACCCCACTCTGATCTCCTGAAATTTAGAGTGGCTGCTTCTATCACTGCCGACTAGCCCACAAACGGCAATCACTGATCTGGCACCTTATCTCTGGTAGAATCTGGTCAAATAACTAATCTCACAGGCAATGGTAGTCCTGATCTTTTCCTTGTCATATCAAGACCTATGTTGGGCAAAAGGAAGTCAAAACTTCTGCCCATAGGTCATAAACTAGTGGAAGAGGAGGATGCGGTGAAGTGCTAATCAAACTGTCGATCCACCACACTACTCATCCTCATTCATCACTATCTCCTAGAAGTGGCTCATCTCATGTGCCAACTAACTTGCTAAAATCTCTATACTTCAAGCTCCTTATTATTACCCCTTTTCTTTTTAACTCATTCCTATCATGTACACCATGTCCCTGGAAGTAGGACTAATGTGGTGACATACAAAGGACGGACACCTGGTCAACATCCAATTCATCTAAATCTCTTATGCGATGGACAGAATTAGTGGGTCTCTAAGCCCATCATGACGAGCCTGTCAAATTCTTGCTAACATCTACTAACATCCGAACCTGGTATAAGATGAGAACCTTATACCCTTTCTACCTCTACCAGCATTACAACATGCCCTGCTCACATCTAACTTACCAACAGTCTGATATCATCCCATAAAAATGACCTGTCAACTCAACTAAGGTCAGTTCCACATAATTCTGATCCAGTCATAAATACACTGTTACCCAGACAACTTATGAAAAAAAATATCTACATGTAAAGAAAACAGACAGAAAACATACCTGCCAGCTGGACTTGGAGCAGTCTTTGCACACACATCACCTATAAAAGTATCATACATCTTAATCGGCCGAGAGTGGCTCTGATACCAATGTTGTAACACCCCAAATCCGGTTCACGCTCGTGAACCGAACCGGCATGTTACAGGCCCCGGTTAGGTCGGCTAACCCGAACCTAACTCATGCGGATCCAATCTCGGCGTCTTAAGATGAAGATACGATCCGTCATGAATGAATAAATGCATAAAACCCTAACATGATACTACATGGATGACATGCAACTCAAATTTACACATCGAATTACAGTTACGATAAAAATTCTGAAATAAAACTGACAGGGTCTCCCCTAAAAGTGCAATTATGGGCCCACCCTGTCAAAATAATATATATATATATATATATATATATATATATATATATATATACACATGCATCCATGATTTCATTCACGCAAAATCTAACATATTATGAATTCATTCTGAAGCTTGGGTCTCAACCCACTACGCTTCCGCTGCTCAACTCTGATCATATTTTGCATTCTGTTATCGTGTCTTAGCATTTCATTCACATCATATCATCATGCTCAAACATTTAATCATGTCATTCACAATATAATAACATAATAATACAATATTAAACATTCAGAAATCTAACATGTGTGTGTACAAGACCTCATTGCTCCTCCGTCCAAGCTGGCTCCTCCAACTCGTGATTATTACCTACATATAGTATAAAAACACGTCAGTAACAAGTGTTACTGGTCCGGAAAATAAAATAACTATAACAAACTGGCTATGAGAGCAAACTCTCATATGAAAGAAAACCATATACTTCCTCAAGAACACTCTGAAGGGCACTACTGAGGAGCCACTGGGCTGCAGACCCGGTAGCATCCCGAACTTACTGCTGCTGGTTCTATGCCGCTCTCGGCACTTCTTTTTCAGTACTTCTCGTGAAACTTTATCCTAAGCCCTCTCCTTACCTCCATATTTCTCCTGGCCTTGAGCACGAAGGCCGAGTACTCTCAGGCAGTCGCCTTTAGTACCCTTTGAACCACAAGTCCGGACATGCGCTGTACTAAACAGTACCCGTAAACCTCCACGTTCTCCGGGTGTGAGGAACTCAAACGCGGAGTTGTCAGGATCCCTCGGGAATGGAACAGTCCGCTGGCACTAATCCAGAGCCCGCTTTGACTGTCACGGCATCCTCTGCATGGTACGTGCAGTCGATTTCTCCATCTCTCGTCTCACTGAAAACGCGAAAACTACATATATATAGGGCTGGGTAGGGATTTATATAATAGGCCCGAAGGCAACTTGTGGTGGATCTTGTTTTCGAAATCAACCTCGAGGGATCTCATCCTCGAGGGGTTATTAATCCGGAAAATGTTCGGTTAAATGGCCCGAGTTAAGTGGGATCCGATAAAACGCCACTTAACCCGTCCTGCAGACAATAAATCAAACATACAATAGAAAAGAGTAAAACAGACGAGTCCTAAACGGACCTGGTAGAAGCTCCAAGCGTGTCATCGCGCCTAGGCGGCGAGCTCCTACTCCGTACCTACACATCAAAACTAAATACTAACGCCCACTAACTAAATGATGCATCAAACTCAACAAACATCACACAATTCAATCATCAACCATAACAAGCAACAATTATAACTGTGAAAGTAATTCCAACTTATCCTATTAATATCAATCTAATTATATTTCCTAAGTTACGTTGTACTCGATTATCATGCTTAAATTTACTTTAGTTCATCAGGTCACTTAACTATCATTCCCTGTTAATCACATCATGCGCATCTTTACTTTATTCATGGTCAAGACATTAATCATGATAATTAATCAACCCTAGCATGCTATGCTAACAATTATCATCAATTTTAAATAAATCAATCGGAGGTAATTATACCTCACATCGTCGGCAATCGGCGACGGCTAGGGTTCCGTCGCGCGTCTCGGAGCTCAAATTTGGCGCTCATCGGCGTCCGAAGCTCGATCGGGCTCCACTGGGTGAGCCCCGCGGAAGATCCGGTGAATTCCGGCGAATCCCAGAAATTCCGATTTTCCGGCGGTTTTCCGGCAGCGGCTTGCGGTTTTCCGGCGACTTCCGGTGGTTTTCCGGCGACAATCGCCGGCGGCGTCTACTGGTCGGAAAGGGGTCGTGTTGGGTACCCTCGGAACCGGCTCGGCGAGCCCCGACTCATCTACGAGGTCGACGCGGCCAACGGAGGTGGCGGCTCGCCGGAAAATGGCAAAAACAGGGCCGGCGGCGATGGGTCGCTAGATCCGGCCGGCTAGGCGGCGATGGCCTCCGCTCCGGTCGGGAAAGGCAGCTGAGAGGTCGAGGATGTCGAGCCGACCACCTGATCGTGGTGGCGACGGTCGGCGGTGGCGCGATCGGCGACGCAAGCGCTGCGTCACCGCGGTGGTTCCTCGCGTCGCGGCGGCCAGCTCGTGGCCGGGCCTGGTCGGGGCGGCAGGGCGACGCCGTGGCCGGGCTGGGCGGCGTCGATCGACGGCCAGGCGGGGTCGGCCGTGGCGGCGGTGGCGCGCGAACAGGGGCGGCGCGGCGGCTAGGGTTTGGGCGTGGGGGAGGAAAGGTCGGGGTGGAGAAGAGATGGTTGGGTGGCAATTTTGTAAATAAGACTTGACTCGTCTCCGGCTCGAGTCAAGTATAATAACTAAGTCGTATTAAATCCTAAAAAAATTCATAAAAATCGGGAAAAATCCCGTAAAATCAAACAACACCACAAACATCATAATGATATGCTCTAGAGCTATCAACCCACCCGAAATGCCCGTAACGCATCCTAACGCGATAAACGGCCTAAAACTAATTCTACGATCCATTATATATAAAAATAATAAAAAAATAACTGGCATACTCTCATATATTCTGATAACTCATTCTGTTCTGCTGTGTTCATGACGTTATCATCATATACTTGGGTACGCATGACCCTCATAGCTCATACACGCGACTGGCATCGGCTCGGTACACGTGTCCTGAAACTGACTCAACTCGAAAAATAACGGTCGACCCGACCGGTTCTGAATATAAAACCCTAACTCGAATCGTGGGTTTTACACACTAAGCCCCAGGTGTTCGGTTTCCGAACACACAACTAAAAGTCAGCCTAAGGTTGAAACTTCATCTTTCTTAGTTTGCATCTCTTTGCTTTTGTTTCCGTAGTCCTAACTAAACATATGCCAAAGTCTTTACGACTTCAACACTTCAAATGCAATTTAAGTTGATTTTTCTCTAAGTTGGTTGCTAGCTTTTCTTTGCTCATCTTTAGAGAGTTTAGAGTGTTGTGACATCAAAAGAAGGTTCAACAATATAAAAAAGCTTTCATTTGTATACTCTAAAAATCATATCATTATCCATCAAACATTGAACAATGACTTTTAGTCAGTCTTCAAAAGAAGCCATGATTTTTTTTCTAGCTTTCCAACAAAAAGATTTTGCAAGGATTCTTGAAATAGAGATGATAGATTTTAAAGAAATGAGTTGGAAAGAATGAGATATATAATAAGAATAAAATAATTGAGAAAAAAATGGAGGAGTAGCAGTTAGGCTTATAAATGTCACTGGTTATCAAGCTCTGATATCATGTCAGAGAATGTATTGAATGGAACCATGGGTGGAGATCAATTTACAAGTGGAAAGTAAGCCTTCTGAAAGTGACTTGTCATTTTTAGTTAGGAAGCATATGCTACAAACTTTAACAATAGTTTGTTGTGGCAACTATAGTTGCAAAAATTGGAATCGGGGTCTGAATTGGTTTTCGAAGGAGTCACTAAATCGGATCAAATGGGTCTAAATCAGTCGGGAATCGATTCAGTTGAATCGGTTCAAATCAGTCTTATACAAAAATTTGACAACTTATAACATAAATATATAAAATACATAATTACATAATTTCTCAATACAAATATACAAGTTTATAATTTAATACAAACATAAAAGATAATTACTATTAATCATCATGAGACTACAATTTCATAAGTGTAACGTTTGATATGATCATCATTTGTACTCTATTAAATGATAATAACAAGTCATTAATATAAGCCTCCAAAATCAAGGTTTAGCACAATTTTACATGGTTAATACTAAATCATCCAATTCATTATCTAAAGCATCTTCGGAATCTGAATCACTATCACCAATGGGAAGAGTAGAGCTCTCACCCGCATCAACATTAGACCCCTGTGTAAAAGGAGGCATAGAACTCCTAATCATATGAAGTCCCTCAAGTACAGGAAGCATAGACAAATTTTGTTGTGAGTCAATAGATACACCAATATCAACATTAAGTCCACTAGGAAGAGGAGGCAAAGAAAAACCATCAGATGTAGTAGAACACGATCCAATTGCATTTGCATTGTTTGACATATTGGCATTGGTTGTTCCTTCATTTGTTATAGTTTTCAATGTGCTGCCACTTTTATTTGCTATAAAGGCCTCTTCGTCTTCATCATCACTCTTGTCAACATTGATACCATAGAAACCATACTACGTAGAAAAAAAATCATACTATTTATTTTAATTCTAAAAAAATTCATACATAAAATCTTAAATGTGATGTAAGCTTTATTTAAACTTACCGATGGTGATTGGTTGTCCCATTCTTCAACCCACTCATCTAATGAGTCTTCTATCATTAAATGTTCATTAACTGCATCATATTTATGCCTCTATCTCAACTCTTTTTTTTACCCACATGTTGTAATGAACATATACAAGATTATTTACTCTCTTCCTTACAAGTTGATTTCTTTTTTATGTACGTATTTGGTCAAAAGTGCTCCAATTACGTTCACAACCTGATGATAATGAAGTTTGACTAAGTATTATAATAACTATCTTTTGTCATTCAGGGCAACTTATATTATGTTGCTCTCACCATGATGCTACATTTGATAAGTTGATTTACTTATAAGCATGCTATAAAAATGAAATGTGGATAAAAATGGATTTTACCTAGATGAAGGACTTTCCTATTGGTAATTGCAAGAGAATGTCCAAAATCTCCTTTTGTAGATACAAAATCAGACCATTAAAAAATATTAAAACAAAATTAGTAATCATATTTAGTTATACATAAACATTTTTATGTAAAATTAAAAATAATAGTATCTTGACCTGCAAAGATGTCATGGATCAAGGTACCTCATCAAGTTCCACATGACAAATAACATCATTGAATGCATGATATACCTCAATTGGCTACAAATTTATACAAAGTCAAACATAAAAAATATAAATTGTTAAAAAAGTCATAAAGGTACCTAAGTCAAATGAAAACATACAATGGTAGATTCAGGGCAATAACGAGTTTGAGGATTAAACATATATGTTATAACATGAAGAAGATGACAAAATTGATTCGCCTACCTTTTAGTAATGATATCAACAAATAATTTGTATCGTTCTACTTTCATGCTATGTTCCACTTTTATTTCTTCTATAGCGTTTTGTATTTCATCATAAACAAATGGCATTGAAGGTCTTTAAATGTAACACCCCGTTTCGGCTCACCCGTGAACCGACCACCGAGCGACCGAACCATTCGCTAATCTACTGGATTCGGTTAAGCCGACCTGGATCTGCCCTTGGCATCTCAAGATGGAGATGCAAACATGAAATGCATGAATGAGAATAATTGGGTTCTAACGGAGTCCTACATGCATGTCATGACATGCAAGCAAAGACAAGACAAAACAGTAAATGAGAAACCAAAAGAAAATATATACTACTTCGGAAAAACGGATAGAATTTCCCCTAAAAGTGCAATAAGGGCCAACCTATCCACGACAAGGGAATATAAACATTTTATCAAGACAATATAATACATAACAATCTACCATGGCATCCCATCATTATCTCATTTGTTTTCATTCGAGCCGAGTCTGAACTCCAAGGCTCCCTACTCATTCACATTTATCCGTTCATTTCATAATAAGTAATTCATCTAGACAAACACATCATAATTATCATTCACATAGCATTAACACACCATCATTATACATTACGTGCGACAGGTACATGTGTGCGCAGTTCCGTGCTGCTCCTCCGCAATCCCGACAGCTTTCATCCCTCGCATTTCTCACCTACATATATATATAGAAAAACCGTCAATAATGAGTGTTATCGGCCCGGACAATAACTAATATCAATCTAGCACAAGATAGCAAACTCTCCTATTGAATCAAAACCATATACTTCCTCAAGAACTCTCATCAGGGCATATATCGGAGCGGTCGCCATCAGGCCATCGCCCTCGGGTCGACAGCGTCCCCTTTCTTTATCATTCTCATACCTTGGTTATTTTTCTATCACTTCTCGCATCAAATCTCATTCCTTTTCGCCCTCTACACCTTCCATATTACTCCTAGCCTTGAGCACGAAGGCCGAGCACTCTCAGGCAGTCGCCTTTAGTACCCTTTGAACCACAAGTCTAGACATGCACTGCATTGTAGTACTTGTAAACCTCCACACTTCTCCGGGTTTGAGGAACTCAAAGGTGGAGTTGTCCGGATCCTTCGGGAACGAAGTGGGTTCTCCCCAGCTCCAGATCCCGCTCTTCCGTGCACACGCCTTATCTGAAGGCGTGGCCGTTAGTAACCCTCATTCCATCTCTCACCGAAAATGCAAAAACTATACATATATAGGCTTGTGTTGGGATTTATACAATAGGCCCGAAGACATTGTGAGCTGGATCTGAAGTTCGAAAACTGACTCAAGGGATCTCATCCTTGAGGGTTATTAATAAAAAAAACTGTTGGCTAAATGGCCCGAGTTAAGTGGGATCCAATAAAACGCCACTTGACTCGTCCAGCAAATGATAAATCAAATACACAATAGAATAGTGTAAAACAGTAAACGAGTCCTAAACGGACCTGGCAGAAGCTCCAATCGGGTCCTCGCGCCTAGGCGGCGAGCTCCTACTCCGTACTTACACATCAAAACTAAATACTAACGCCTGCTGATGATGCAGTCATACATCCTATATCACACATACATCCATCACGCATCAATCAATACACATCAACCTATCTATTCTAGCAAGTCTACTTAGGCTAGTTTGTATTAGATCATGATCATTACTTAGTTACCTTAATTAATTTCTTAGCCTCCATTTTTAACACCACTCAATTCAAACAAATATCACATTTTATTCTTAATCAATTCTACATTTATATATATAATTATAACACACAATTCACCAAACCTAGCATGCAATTCTAATAATTAGTACTTTTAAATAATTAAATTAAAATAAATTATACCTCGCATGATTCGTGGCTCGAATTTGGCACCCTATGGCATCAAAAGTTCGATAGGGTTCAATCGGAGGGATTTGGTGGAAGATTAGGTGATTTCCGACGAATTTCTGTAAATTCGGTTTTTCGGCGACTGTTCTGGCGGGGCAATTAGGGGTAAGGGTTAGCACCAGCTCGGCGAGCTCGTCCCAATGGAGGTGACGGCAAGGACGACCACGGCGGCGATGATTGTCGACGGTCGCGTTGAGTTCGGTCAGGGCGATCAGTCGCTTCGATCAGGCCCACGGCCGGCTTCAACAGCGGCGCTAGGTAAGGGGGAAATGTCAGGGAGGTCCAAGGGGGTGGTCGTCGGGGTCACGGCGGCGGCGGCGCGCCCAGACGGCGGCAAATCGACAAGGCGAGCGTCGCGGCTCGTGGGGCGATTCCGGCATCGTGGCGGCGAAATAGTGGCCGTGGTGGGTCGTGGAGGCACGGCGACGGCACGGCGGGGCGGGGCGGCATTGATCGGCGGCGGTGACAATCTCAGTGGGCAGCGTGGGTTTGGGAGGGGAAGTGTCGGGGAAAGGAGAAAAACACTCTAGTGGCAATTTCATAATAAGTATTGACTTGATTCATACTCGAGTTAAAATAATAACTAGTTCGTAATAAATCCTTAAAAAAATCTAGAAAAATATGAAAAAATCCCATAAAATAAAACAAACACAACAACATCCAAATGACATGCTCTATAACTAATAACCCACCCGAATATGATCCAACGCATCCTAATGCGTTATTCGGCCTAAAACTATTTCTACGATCTAACATATAAAAAGAAAAATACTGCATACTTTCATATATTCTGATAACTCATTTCTCACCATCTTCTCGACGTTATCATCATATATTCAGGTACACCTGACTCTCATCGCTCATAACTCACGACTGGCCTCGACTCAGCACGCGGTTCATGAAACTGACTCGACTCGAACTAACGATTGAACCGACTGGTTCGGTAACGTAAAACTCTAACTCGAGTCACTGGTTTTATATTAAACATCAAGTTTATACAATGGGCAGCACACAGAGTTCAAAATAAATGTGGTCTCTTATGTTCTAGCATCCTCCTGACAACTTTGCGATGTTGAAGCCTTATCGGTAATGACCTGCACAACGTTTTCCTCCTCAACTTTTTCTACTACTTTGTCTAGTAAACTAAACAAATAACTAGCATTCTTTTTTTGGTCTGAAGCACCAACTGATCCAAGGAAATACATTCCTCTTGGGCAGTAAACTAGAAAATTAATCAAAGTTTTACCAGATTGATTAGTCCACCCATCAGACATAATAAAACAACTCGTTGTCTTCCAAGATATTTTATATCCTCTAAGCTAGCATTTATAAAAACCATTTCATCAGTAAGAAGTTTAGTTGATAAAGAACCTCTTCCCGGAGGTTTGATCCCTTAATCACCATATTTACCTGCCACATTAATCATTTTATGAAAGTAAGGCGACTCTATAATATGGAAAGGAATTGCATAGTGATAGAAGAATCGAGCAATGGTTATGTGCAATTGCTCTTTTGCTTTCATTTCTACTGCTGTAGAAATTCTTATTTACTTTGATGTACTCTTCTTCTCACTTTCAATAAAAGATGTCTTCCTCTTCCCAGTAGACTTAAAGCACCCAACATCTTTTTTAATTTACTCTCAAACTTCAATCTCTTCCATATCTGACTCATTCAAACTATATGACCTTACTTCTTCTCTAATATTTTCTTTTTCTTTTTTTGGCCTTTTCTACACTTTTGAAATAGTCTTTCATTTCTTGTAAATCTGTTTTAGGAACTTTCTTACAAGTAGTAATATTTCCTTCGATTCCAGCAATATGTTACTTGAAGCGATATACCCCTCTACTTATAATTTTTTTACAAAGGTTATAAGTTACTTGCTTTTTGAATGCGTTAACTGGTATGTCATATTCTCAACTGGTATGTCATATTCCCAACCAATATCCATCTTCCCTATTACAAATTTGGCATTGATAAATAAACCTGCTTTCACAATATAAATAGGTAAAAAATGGTGATGACAGCCACTTTGATCAACAGCGAAGAGTTGGGCTTCAGCATCAAGCACACATATACCGTTTATAAATTTATAGATTTTGTATTTCTTCCCCAACAGAAAAAAGTACACAAGGGTACTCAATCAAACACATATCCCGTCAAATTCTTTTCATTTTACTTGTGCTTTATTCACGCTCATACCATCCATTTGAAATGTCGAACTCTTTCGTTTTAAAATACTTGCATTGGATAGCAGTGAGCGTTCCTTCAGTTTCAACTGAAACTAAACTGAAAACCAAACCAATGAAATTTTTTGTTTCATTAAATTCAGTCGCTGTCCCAGGGATGCAGAAATTGATAATGGTAGCTGTACTCGATTAATAAATAAAATGATTAGTTTCATTTATTTTTATCATTATTTATTGTTTATAAATGTGTATTCTACATTGATCATTTTGTTAGAGCTTTTTATCAGAAAAGGAAAAAAAATTTATATTACTAGATGGTGGAAAAGTCATGTATAATTACCTAAAAAGGGAAATTTTGTTATAATAACAAAATTGCCTATCATTAAAATTTTTTTATTTATTTTTGTTTTAAATAACCTAGCAACGTTGGCTTTAGTCTGCGGTGGCTAGGCTCTAGTGGGGACAGTGAGATTTGGCTTGGGGCGGGCAACTAGATTTGGCCACCCCCCACCATCACCGACCATTTTAAAAAACATAAATTGATGAAAATACTTGGCCACTCGTGGTGGCTAGTGGCTAGGGTGACCAGATCTAACCATTAAATGGGTGGATCTACTGTCCTCTACTTGTGGTCGTTGATGGCCTAGCCGCCACCGATGGCAACTTATTTTTAAATTTTCTTTTCTTTTTTAAATGGTCGGTTGACCATAGGCTTCGGCTGGCTGGATCTTGCCACCCCAAAACCTAAGGTGGTTGGCCGCCCTCAAGTCAGGAGTGGCCCGTTGCTAAGAAAGTTATTTTTAATTATTTTTTACTTTATTTTAATTTTTAAATAAGGGTATTTTATATAATTCATATTATTTTCGGTAATTAGGTATGATGTTCCCATTGTTTGGCGATATCCCTCTTTGATAGAAAGCTACCGTACCCAAGTAATATTATTGTGATTGGGGCCCCAGCGCAATTATTAATCAATCCTTTGGAGTAGATATTGAAGCCCACTTCGTATGGCAAGCCCACGTCCTTTAACCATGACCAAAGACCCATTCTTGTAGCAAGGCCTGACATTTTTTTATTTCTACGTGAGTTAGATGAGATCATATGATCAATAATATTATAAGTTAATAGATTTAACACAATAAAATGGATATCCCTTTGGATGATATTAGGAAGCACTTAGTTCAAGTAAAGAAATAAAGAGATCGGATTGCGTAAGCAAGGAGCAACAAAATTTCCTATTCCAAACTCTAATATGAGCTGTCCGATTATAAAGTGGAGTAATTTTTTTTGTTTACTAGTAAATTTAGTTTGTCCTTATAATTGGGTGACCCAAATTAAAATTTGGACAAAAATGACTTCCAATCCCTTAGCTCATATAAACTTTTCTCATTGATAAAATACATAGAATTTATACTATTTTTTATTGAAACATAATACATTAAGGAAAATAATCAACTATAAGGTCTAATAGCCAATATTGGTTGTAAGACTAATTATTAGGTAGATATAAATGAATAATAATACTTATTTTTTACTTAAATTTTAAAACCACCACTGATGATATTTAACTAGGGATAATTTGCTTATACTTGATTGGGTCATAAAGCCATATAAGTTGTACGCCCTCACACTAGATTACCACTCAATACATTAAATCTATATATTTTTCTGAAGTAGTAAAAAATTATGTTTCGAACTCCTGGATCAGCATTGTCATTGTTGATAGGTTTAATCTATGGCATCGGATTACGGAAAACGGAACATCAATGATAGCATATTTATTGCGGAAACTTTAGATTTGTCGAGAAAAAAAGAAAAAGAAAAAGACACATTCTCATTAAAATATTCTTCAAATTTCCGGGTGAGGGGATTTAACGATATGTCGGTTCCATTCATCTAACATCAAAATGAGAATAAACCTTTCAAAACACAAAAAATAAAATAAAGTAAAAAAGAGAATAAACCCATCTTAAATAGAGCTACGGATGAAGGAATTCATGCATCACTCCGGATGGATGGACATATATTTAGGAGAAGATTGAGAGCTGTTTTTTTTTATAAAAAATTTTTATGTAATATATTAAAAATATCAATAGGGGGGTGGTTGATGATAGTTGCTCGCCAACTCTCTCCAATAACAGGTGTCTTACATATTGGTGTGATAAAGAGACAAATTGACCCACCACAATGGGCCCGATGGGCCCAACCTAGAACTGAAAAGCCTACTCAGCCATCATCATGAAATTCCGAGACGAAAGTTGACATGAAAGGTAATAATATATACATAGCTAGTATATATATAATATACAGTATCGATTCACATGATGGTGATGATGATAATTGACATGATGCGAGCATAATCAATGGAGAATAATATATATTGTCTGGTGATATTGCATTTGATGTGGCCTGTAGAAATCTTGTTGTTCCTTTGGAGAATTGGAGAGGAAGGGGTGGCCAATTGGGGGCCATGCCAAATTATTGCACTTTTTGAAACCAGCCCAAGTTGAATCATGATAAATTGGTAGAATCTACTGTGTCTAATTCAGTGCTGGGGCATACTTCATGAGTTGCAATTGTCTGTTTTCACTTTTGGAATTTAAAATCTTGTGTTTTGTTGACTCATTAACATAAGTATCAGTTGGCAACTTGGAGGACTTATTATTGCTTTGCGACATGGTAACTTGATTAGTTCTATGCAATAGTTATTCGTTTTGGTGTTTTGGGTATGGATTAGAGCACCATGTATAACACTTGTAAATGATTGTGTGTTCTGTTCACATGAAGGCACTAACATAATGTTTGATGATTTGGGCCATGTAAAAATGAAGATTTGAAATTAAGCACTAAGAGAGCAACATATGAAGCAAAGTGATATTAATTTGGAGAAGTTCATATAGGAGACTGATAATGTAGGTAATTTGCAGAGGAACATCTCTTTTTGTCACATAAAAAGAAGAAAAAAAAGCTTCCATCTTCCCCAGGTTATGCTTTAAAGGTTGTAAGTCCAGCTGCATGGCCATCAATTCCCAGTTTCTTTTATACATGAAAAGAATTCTCATCAAACTGAAATTATGACAAAAGTAACCATAAATTCACGAAAGACCCAGTTGCTATATTCTCGTCATAAAAGCATTTTTTAATTTAAACTCTACCGATTTATGCATGCACCGATAAAAAAAGAAGGCGGCTTAATTAGAAAGGGCATCTTGTGTCGTAAAAAATACTGCCATACGTAAGGATCTTAGTTTAGGATTTATGTTTTTGACACGTCGAAGAAGGGAGGACAATAATTTATAGCTTAATACGTGTTCTCATATTTAGGATTTATGAATACTTATTCTTAACAATATTTTCTCCAAACACGATTTTGAAGTTATTATTTTGATAGAATTAGGATGTATTTAGCAATGCCACAAAGTAACTTCGTAATAGGCGATCACTTCATTAATGGCATCCTGTTGAAGATGCATAGAAGGCTTGTGATGCAACTTCTAAGCCACCATGCCATGTTCATGCGAGTCGGATATGACACGTGTTTGTTGCAAGGAAGACCAGAAGACGTTGCCAGTGCGTTCTCCACTTAGCCTCTTCCCCACCTCTAACCCATGTGTTTTGCTGCCTAGAAAGCAACCATAATGACCAGTGTGATAGCTCCCAATCCTCAATTTTAGCCATCAAAATTTAACATTAATTATATTGGATAAATTTGCATGTATATAAGAAATATATAATTTCATCAATGCTTTTGTATTATCGGTCTTGAATCCAAATAAAGTAAAAGGTAATGTTAGAAAGAGCATATGTCCAAACATTTAAAATTTTATCCTTTATTATCCACATAAATTCTATCCATGTGTATTAATTAGACCTTTTAGGTATTAAATAGAAATCCAAGAAGAAAAAAAAAGGAAACATATGACTCAACTATATTAAAGTTTAAGCAAAACCTATAACGAGATTTGTATTTCTGATAAAAAACTAATCATAAGTATATAGAGATTTATTACTCTGGGCTCATGTTTGACTTTGCTTTTAAATAAATGTTTAATATTTCTTGCTTGTTCCAAATTGATAAGGATACGAACACCAAACAACAAGTTGTTTCCTGCTGTACATGTTGTTGGCCACTTTGTCTGCATATATGTGCCTTCCTGTTTGGGTGATGGTCGCGGTATGAATCCATGTTTCTCTACGACCAAAGAGGCAAAGCGATGGTTGACTTGTTTATAACACAAGTGTGGGAGAAGTCATGTAGGTGTATAAATTCACCGTATTTTCATATATGCTTGCACCCATACTTTAGTTAGAAGATCAGAGAGTACTATATATATTGTAAGCAAAATAATGTACAAGAAGCAGCATTGAAAAAAATTTGCAAGTAACAAAGGAACTGCGCAATGAATTTATTCCGACTGTACTTTATTTCGTTCAATGGTGGATTCTAAAACTTTAAATATTGTTATCCGTTTTTCAAGGGTTATATTTAATCTAATAGCAAACAGGTTTCAACTGGATTTTAAAATTATAAATAAAATGTTTACATATTGAAAATATTTTTTTAATCAATGTACATTAATTACAGTTTAAAATGCAATTATTTTTAATTTAAAAAAAGATATTGGGAAATTATGGGATCAAAAAATTATGTACAAATTAAAATAATGATATTAAGATCTCCTGACTTGCAGATGATACACAATATACCTCAGGATTATGAGGTATTTAAAAAACTATAGTCGATATTGTACCACACAAAGCTTGGTTCAAGTACATGTCAGAATAGGACAGAAATTCAGAAATTGCATATGGGTCGCCTGCTTCAAAACATATCGGTAATGGGACCTCAAAGTTCCTCTCGGGTGGTATAGTTCACCCTTTTTTCCAGGTTGAAAGACAGGAGAACATTATGAACATTGGATTGTTGGATCCAAGAGAGCTTTTGTAGGTTGGATGCATATTATTTATATATAATCCCTCTTACAATGGATGAGAGGTTAGTGTGCATGATGCGCAAATAACTTGAACCCATGATGGCCTCATTTCTGAGTAGGTGATTCGTGAAGTGTAATGGGAAGAGGATTTCTAAGGATTTTGGATCTCTTTGTTTTCCAAGGGAGTTCTCCTTTCTGTAAAAAAAAATATCAAATGAAATATTCATCTTTATGGCCAACATAAATATTCTTTTACTCATACAATTATTTAATTAAGTGAAAGTTAGTCTTATAATATATAGAAATAATAATTTCCGCTTATTGATTGAAAGATGGCAAGTTTGATTAGATATATATATAAAATGAAATAAGAGGGTAATAAAGTGTGTAAGTGAGCAGCAAAAATCATCTTCGGGAGCACATAAATGGCGGTGCCGTCATTGCCATCCAATGAGATTTCGAGTTATTCTACAAAATTTGTAAAAATGCCCCAAAAGATGATGGAATCTCGCAAAATTATGAAAATGCAATTGGAATTTTTGTCTTGGTGGCCACCGAAATCTCTTCCTATATGCATTAAACCTCAGCCGTTGTCCTTGAGCTCATTGTATATAATCAAGAATGAGTTAAACATCTAAACAATGTTTGATATACGCTAACGATTATTGCATGTGTTTTAGCTTTTAGGCATTATAGAAGAACAGCAATGTGTGTGTGTATACAGTATACATACAGAAAAGCAGGTGAAGGATAAAACTTTCCAGTCACTCTCTAATATATACACATGACTACTGCACAAGATGGCGGCATTACTCTCACCGCGAGTTCAACCAATAAACTCACAGAATAACGTAAAACTAATTCTTTCATATACGTACAATGGGATTATCTATTACATATATAGACTGCTAAATTACTTCAGCCTTTTATAATAACAAGAAAGCTGGTAACTCACCTGGAAATTAAGACATGCCAGGATCAATCAAAGTTGGTATTTGGCCATGCTCTCTATACATATACATATACACATACACAAATAAAAAGTGGCATGTATTATATATATATATATATATATATATATATATATATATATATATGAGAAAAGCAATAGCTTCCTTAACCAGACAAGGTATAAAATACAAACTAACCATAGGTATAAAACCCGTTGTCCAACATCCATGACAACCTTCTAGTATAAAAAGAAGAAAGAAAAGTTCGTTCCATCCACACTTCTTCCTGACTGCAACCACGCTCCAACTCTCTTTAAGGTGTGGTTCAATCTCTACTCTCAAGGAGATCACAAGTTGCTTCAACCAGATCAAGATCATACATACATGACCGATTCCTTCTCAAGCTTGGTTACCCACAAAGCAAAAGGCCTAGATCAGAGAAGGAATTAGCTAGAAAGTGGGTATAGAAGGGAAAAGAAGATTGTTTAGTCCTATTGATTTTTGGCAAGGTTTAATGGAAGGTCATGAGCGAAGAGGTGGCTCTCGCTGCTATCAAGAATTAGGAGTGCATGGAATGGACTTTGCGCACGCAGAAGAAAACCATGGCCTCAGATACTTGGCTCCTCCCACAAACAGCAACTCATATCCTTCTTCTCTTCCTTTCAATACCTCCATGGCTCCATCTGATGTAAGTGCTTCAAAATCCTGGAATCAAGATCATCAGGTGGGCATTTGATTTGCCTGAATATTTTTCCTTTTTTCCCTTTTTTCAAAGAGGATATACGGTGTTAAAAAAGTGTATTCGGTTATCATCATGAGTTGCATCTACAAGTGGTAGATCTAATGTTGTTTTCGACATGGGTATTTGAATTTCATTGTCGTTTTGATGTATCAGATGGAAGTCATGGCTCCCAAAGTGGGAAATGAGAAGAATTGCACTGCCAGCAATGGTGGCAGCTCATGGTATATTATTGTACTTTCTACCATTTCTGAAAAAATTTATCAACTTTTGATCTAACTACTTGGCACATTGAGGTGCAAATCAATTAAATTACTTTTAATTCGATGAAATGATTTTTCATGACTTAAACATACAGCAATTAATAATTTCTTAACTTATCAGTGTTGATAATTAATTTTTATCGTTTATATATTGACCTATGAACTACTTCATGATTAAAGTTATCACATCTTTTTGACCTTTATTTGCTTCTAGAACTGATCACTCGTTCACTCTCAAGCACATTTCTCCTTGCTTTATTTTCTAATTTATTGTTGCATAATTATTAAACCTCTACATATTTGCTTGCTTTCAGGTGGAGGAGTTCCTCTGATCAGAAGAACAAAGTGAAGGTGAGAAGAAAACTAAGAGAACCCAGGTTTTGTTTTCAAACAAGAAGTGATGTCGATGTACTAGACGATGGATACAAATGGAGAAAATACGGCCAAAAAGTTGTAAAGAACAGCCTCCATCCAAGGTAAACTTTATCCCATAATTAATCTTTTTCTTGTACACATAACACCTCTATTATTAAATAATCAATATGCCAATTAGTGATAGTAGTAATTGAAGATGAATTTCACTTATAATTAGACTAGAATGTATATAGCATGTTCAGAGCCAACAAGCTTAGACACCCAATTGAAGATTTCCAATTATGTGTGAAGGAGGACTATAGTTGTGGTGGTGATCTTCAAAATTCAAACTAGTTCTCATTATAGGTTTGAAGTTGTAATTTTTGGTCGGCCATCCCATTTGAATATGTTTCATGTTGTATGCAGATTTTTCTGCATATAATATTGAACATAACAGGGAACTCGAAATAAGACCACCCCACCCAACAATTATAAAAAAGCAAACATTGCCCAGAAATTAATTTATGGAGTCATATTCATATAATTAACAATATTCAGATTATGAACAGCAGATCACAAGAATATTAAGCTTGAAAGATTTGTCCCTCCTTAATGACAATAAGTAAGATATCTAGTGTTCATGATCGTCTATATATATATATATGATATTTTTTATAGTATATATGATTTTTAATGATCGTTAACATTCTAATCTATTCCAATATATGGTACAGCTTAACATCATATAAAACTTTGAATAATTCAAAAATCAAAGAATATAAACCATCTTAATCACTAGCACAAAACATTTACAATTGCTATGATGGACACAAATTAGAAAAATAATGAACATAATTTTAGAATGACTTCCAGTGGTTAATTAGCTCCTATTTATATTGGCTGTCCAAAGTCAACTTATGACGACCCCACTGATCAAATGTAGTTCAGAAATGCCTCCCGCAGCCATTAGGATTTATATAGAATAAGCTAATCAAAAAAATTACCCATGTTTGCATAGTTAAAAATTACACTAGCTATTCATTTACAATACTGTAAAACAAGTCCTATTAATAATGATTGATAATTGATATATTAAACATGCATGCATTGTCTTTAGTACGTCTAATCAACTAGCTAGCGAGTACTAATCTTAATAACCTTTTTGCAACATAAAAATGATGAAAGCAGGAGCTATTATCGATGCACACACAGCAATTGCCGGGTGAAGAAGAGGATTGAAAGACTATCTGAGGATTGTAGAATGGTGATCACCACATACGAGGGAAGACACACTCACTCCCCCTGCGACGATTCCCAGTCTTCTGAGCAGGAATGCTTCACCTCCTTCTGACAATCAACATGAACCATGATGAAACTGCTCATCTTCTAGGTGTATATACTCTCATCTATAATGTATACTTTGATTATATATAGTACGTACAAGAGAAAAAAGCCATATGGTTTTGTCATATATATGTCAGGCAAAACATCATTAGATTCTGGTGAACGAAGTGAAGATCCTAATATTGGCAGGTGTTTGTCTGGTGGCAAGATCCAAGCAAATATTACTATATACTATATACTATATAGTACATTATAGCTACAGTAGAAATACGTTAGCAAAGAATATAACCTTAGGTCATGTCTGATTGAGAATCTTACTTTTGTGTATGCACAAACATATTTGTCAAATCAGACATGATTTGAAGACAACTTCTTTTCTTTCACTGTCAAGTATAAGAATTAGGTGATTAAAGCATTTTAGCAAGCTGCTAATTAACTTTTTTCTATTGCGCGATACTTTTTGTTTACCTGCCCAACACAAATTCTATGCTGATGACTCTAAGGTCCTATCATCTAATTAATGAACACTATAAGAACAAGAGTCATTTGCTGCTCATTAAATGCGATGGCTAGAATTGTCGCCGGGGGTATGATAAACGGCGAAGATTAATAATATCATATCTTCTACGCTCTTATACATTAATAATTCCATCCAGCACATTCTTCATAACCATATCCACATTTAATTAACTCTTGTAATATTCTATTTTTTCTTGACTTTTGGCTTATCAAGAAGGATTTGACATTCTCATGTTTGAATAGAATACTAAAATTAAGTTTGTTTTCCAACATTCTCCCTTAAATTTGACTTGTTCTATTGTTTGCTATCTTGTCCTCAATTTTTTTGCATGTACTTTATCTTCCTTGTCCTCTTGTTTGAACTCGTTACTAATTGTTGCTTCTTCCTTCTTGGTCCTTTCATCTTCTTCATTTAGTTTGCTTGTTTAAAGTGTTCAAACTAAACTCTATACTTTCTTCATCCCTTGATGTTTGCTTCAATGTAGATGCGCTCCTTACTTTCTCCAAAACAACGCCATCTATTCTTGGATAGATGACAAAAATAGCTTGTGAGCGTCTATCTTTTGACTCATTGTATTCTCCAATATACTCAATCTTTAGCCTTCTGATAGAAGTTAAAGACAGTTTTTTTAACCCGTTTCACTTAATTCTTGCAATGCCTTCCTCCTTATAGGGTCCAACAACATTGCCTCATCTTCAGGTTCTTTAAGTCTTTGTGCACAATATCATATCCCTTAATAGATTAGGGAAAAGTTCCTTTTAATCTCTTCAATCTACGCAAAATCTTCCGCCAATTCTTCAATAGAGCGCCATCTTCTAGATTTACTTAGCCTTATTCATAATTGCATCTAAGTGGACATAATTTGATGTCAATCACATCTAATTGACATTATTCGACGTCAATCACATTTCACAGGTCTTTTATGGAACTTGGAATCTAACGCCACTTTGCTAGATGTGATGATACATTTTAAAGGGCTTAAAGAGGCGCCAACAAAATATGAATATAAGGACAACTCCAATATAACAATATAGCTTTTTTACAAAAGGATAAACTTGATACGGAACCTACTAGTATATCTCCACCAACGAGTTTCAACTTGTAAGTCTCGACTCAATATGAAAATCCAAAGTCCAACATGTAAACCTTGAAACCTCTTCTACACTATTCCAACACTATGTTATGAATATTGTTAGTAGATGAGTAGGGTGTTAGTAGGGGTAATTGGGTAGGGGCGTTTAGGTCATTTCACTAGGGAAGATGCCTCTATAAAAGGGGCTGTAACAGAATTGTGTAACAACTTTTGGCTTTTGAAAATCAAATCCCCCTTTTGGAGATTGCTCCATCCTTCTCTCCTTCCTTGATGCCCAAGACGCCAAGGGCGTCCCTCTTCCCCCTCTTCTCCTTCTTCTTCTCCTTCTTTGGTTGCTGAAGTTGCAGCCCTTCTCCCATCCCTCTTGTTGCTGCTCTTCATCTCCTCTTTTCCAAGAAGAACCCCTTCAAGATGGCACCAGCAAAGCAGGGTACCAAGCCTTCCAAGGACAAGGAACTGATTGTGGATCTTGGAGGAGAAGCACCTTCCAGATTGGTATCAGAGCAGGTCGAGGGAGGTATGTCTTCTTCATCCCATCTTGATGAATTATCCCAGATTAGGAAGGTTCAAGATCAATTGATTGCTGCCATTACCAATATGTCATCAAAATTTGATTTATTACTGCAATCAAGAAATGATGGTTTGGGAAATAGAGAAGGGATTGGGACAATTCAGGGGAGGGTTCCTGCAATGGGTATGGAGAGGGAAGATCCATTGCTGGAATCCCAAGTTGGACGCCCTCAAGAGGGGCTGGAATCTCATGCTGGACGTCCCCATGGGGTGTTGTTGTCATCAAGTGAGAGGGGGCGTCACCCTGAGGGGCTGTTGCAGGGAATGGTTGATCATCAGCCAGGAGCACAACCTATTACAGCAGGTATGGGGCGACCTTGTGAAGATGGGTTGCTGGGAAGGCGACCTTGTGAGGATGGAATGCAGGGTAGGCGATCTGGTGATGACTTGTTACAGGGTAGGCGACCTGGTAATGATGGATTGCATGGTTTGGACCACCAAGAACAGCTGGAAGAGGGGTGGTTGCAAGGAGGAAGGACGCAATTTGCTATGGGCAGGAGAGGAAGAGCACCTGTTCGACGAAATTTCCAGGAAGGTGCTGCCCAAAATTGCAGGGATATTGATGCCTATGATGACCTAAATGAAGATTTCTTGAAAGGCTCCAAGATTAGCTTCCCAAAGTTTGATGGAACCAAGGACCCAATCTCATGGTTCAGCAGGGCAGAAAAATTCTTCAAGCTGCACCACGTCCAAGAGAGATTGCAAGTTGAGTTGGCCAGCTTTCATTTGGAGGATGATGCACAAATTTGGTATGATATGTTGCAAGAACATCATGGAATTCCTAGCTGGCCTGAATTGAAGGAAGCCATGAATCTTCAGTTCGGTCCCTCGGAGTATGAGGATTTTTATGGCGACCTTACTCGGTTAAAACAGGACACAACAGTTCAAGAGTACACCGTTCAATTTAACCGATTGGCCACTAGAGCTGGAAGCATGACTGAAAAGCAGAGGATCAGCAGCTATACTTGTGGTCTCAAGCCCCAATTGAGGATGGAGGTGAAAGCTAGGAAGCCGGACACCTTATTGGACGCTCAAGGGTTGGCTAGACATTTGGAGACCCATGTAAATCAGAAATCAGCAACAATTGGGAGAGCATTGAACAGGGGATATCAATATGCAGCTGGAACGTCTAGCAAGGGAGGAAGTTTTGGGTCGGTCAAGGCTGATGTTGGGGTAGCAGCAGAGCAGCAGCAACTCAAGGAGAATCCTCATGGACGGAAATTCAGCATCAAGCAATTGCAAGAGAGAAAGGAGGCTGGATTGTGTTTCAGGTGTGACGAGAAATTTGTACCCGGACACAAGTGTAAAAGGTTATTTGTCATTGAAGTGGAAAGGGAGGAGGAAATGTCGGAGGATGATGATAGTGACCCGGAAGATGACTCCCTTACTCCAGCCATCTCCTTGAATGCTTTGACGGGAATCATTACCTCAAACACCATGAGGGTTATCGGAAGAGTGGGTGGACACCAAGTGACAATTCTGATTGATTCGGGTAGCTCCCACAATTTTGTGAATGCAAAGCTGGTTCAGAAATTGAAGTTGCCAAAGGAAACCAGCAATGGACCCAAAGTTCAGATTGCCAATGGCGACCGAATGAGTTGTGGGGGAAGGTGTTCAGCTATCAAGATCGAATTTCCAGGATATGCTACAACTTCGGAATTTTTCATACTTCAGCTCGAAGAGATTGACATCGTTTTGGGTATCCAATGGTTGAAGACGTTGGGGCCAATCTTATGGGACTTTGAATCCCTCACGATGTCCTTCAAAGATAAAGATAAAACAGTGGAGTTAAGAGGGCAGATCACTCCTCCGGATCAATTGTGTGATAAGAAGCGTATTTCACAATCTTTCAAACAAAGAAAACAGGGGTTATTGATGAATTTGCAAGTGGTGAACAGCAGGGGTTTGGGTCTACCGGAAACTACTTTAACAGCTCAACAGCAAGATGGATTGGATCAGCTATTGCTAAGGTTTGAGAAAGTGTTTTCTGTACCCAAGGGGCTGCCACCTACACGCCCTCATGACCACCATGTGAACCTCAAGGAGGGAACAATGCCGGTAGCAGTGAGACCGTATCGGTATCCTTACTTCCAGAAAAATGAAATTGAGAGACAAGTGAAGCAATTACTGGAGGATGGAGTAATTCAGCCTACATCAAGTCCCTATTCAGCTCCGGTGTTGCTAGTCAAGAAGAAAGATGGAAGTTGGAGGATGTGTGTTGATTATAGAGCTCTC
>JAURVB010003656.1:0-16449 GCA_033002965.1 Piper betle
TATAACCGGATAATATTTGTCTCCCACAAACCCAAGTCTATTATTAATTATGTAAATTCTTATCGTTAAGATTTGATTGGGTTGGGCACTTGATTTATGCATATCAATACGCAACCTAATTGTTTAGGTCATATTCTTCGGCCAACTAAGTTCTTAAAATATATTTCTGCTAAATGGCTTACACTATTGTACCAAACCTGCAAGCACCCTGAAGATTAAAAAGTAAAACGACAATAGTTGCAATATATTACATGTAATGTAGTAATATTTTATTTAAAACTTCTTACTTATTCAAAAGATGCAATTAGGCGTTGTTTTCACAAAACTGATACCAAAAATAGCAATTGAATAATGATATAACACTTCAAGAGAAAGGTAATACTACATGCAAGCTCATATTAGAATTAGAACAATATATATCTAGTAACTGAATATTCTTTTCGTAATTTGTTAATTAAAGTCTGTGTAAGCTCCATTTAGCTCAATGTTTGACTCCAAACAAATCGATTTAAAGCTCAACTCAAAGTCAAATGATAAGCCTTAAAGTGGGTTGTGCCTCCTCAACTCCGTTTTACTTAAAACTCGATATTTTTTATAAAAAAAAATTTGGACCATGTGTAAATTTGAATTTATTCTAGAAATTTAATATAAAGAGCACAATATGATAATCATTCAAATAAAGTAGGCATACTTATATCATTTTTATACTTAATTATGTTAATTTGAGATATCTTAATTGTAAATTCAATTAGCGTAAATTATATAAATGAATTGCATTATTAAATACAAATCAAGTCAACTTAAGCTCGATTGGAACTCGAATTTAGTCAAAAATAATTTATTTGGTTCGAACTCAATGTCAAATGAACTGAGTTTCAGTCAGAGTAAAAATCAGCTCGACTTGCTAAATGAACATACTTACTCACTGTGCTTGTAACTTTGGACATATTTTTTGTGGAATTTGTATTTCCAACCATATATTTTCTCCTAACAATATTTTATCTTACTTAGTCTAAGACCAGCAACATGGTTTTACAAGACCCTTAGCTCATTAATTTTTTTTCAAGAGATCCGCTCATTATTACTTTGAACTTCTATTTTACGAGTTCACAAATTTGAATTTTCAACCAATTGAAAAAAAAACCAATAATTAGTATAGAAGTGTTAAATCAAGACCATTTTATTAAGTTAGCAAAATACAAGGTAACTAGAAAAATGAACACCATTTATGACTAATATAAAAATAATAATAGCCAGTTATGTGTTCACTTGCCAATTTGTAATATATATACGTACATTTTTTCCCCAATATATATATATATATATATATATATATATATGTACACACACACATATATATATATATAGAGCCGTTCATGTGCGCAACGGGCAGGAAATTTTTCCTAACCTACACTCTCATCTGGGCCGTCCGATTAAAAAGACGGCCCAAATCTATTGATTTTAAAAAAAAAAACTAGATTAAACTTTGTTCTGAGTAGTCCGATTACAAATACGGCCCAAATCTATTATTTTAAAAAAAAGGTTGTCGAGTGGTCGTGTCGGCTGTTGGCAGCCGCAGCAGCCGATTTGGCTGCCACTGGCCACATCCGGCTGCAGGCGGCCTTCTTTGGCCGCCCACCGGCCAAATCCGGCAGTAACAAATCCCCCCTCCCCTGCTGAGGACGTCGCCGCCCTACCACGGACGATGGTGACGAGGAACCTAGTAAGATTTGGTTGTCACTGGCCACATCTGGCTGCAGGCGGCCTTGTATAGCTGCCCATCCGCCAAATCTGACCACGAGCCGGATCGGGCCATGCAGCCAAAGATCCCACCTTGGCCGTGGCCAATCCCCTTCCCTGCCAGGGATGTCCCCTCTCCTCCTCCCCCTCCCCCCTCCACCACGGACAATGGTGATGGTGACAAGGAACCTGGTCAGATTTGGCTGTCGCTGGCCACAACTTGGCTACGGGCAGCTTTTGGCCACCCATTGGCCAAATCCGGCTGTAGCCGGATCGGGCTGCATGGCCAAACATCCCGCCGTGGCCGATCCCACCCCCATGCCGTGCCATCCTCTCCCTCGTGCCCCCCACCGCCGCCTTTGCCACCTCCCACGCCGTGGACAACTCCATGAGTCGAGCTCGGCGCCACCTCCTCGGCAGCCCCTCCCTCCCCCTCCTCCATGCCTCGCCCCTGCCCTCCTCCTCCCTCTCCGGCGGCACCTCCCTCCCCCTCCTCAACTTCACAATCAGGTTGGGTGGTGTGGCCATAGATGTGGCCGTGAACTGGCCACCTCCGGCCAGGTCTGTTCACCATGAGCGGGACCTGGCCGTCCCCGGCCAGATTTGGTCAAGGGACGGCCATGTCTAGCACACAGTGGCCGAACCTAGCGGCGGCTGTAGCCAGATCTGGCAGCATCGCTCATATGGCCGTGTTGCCATAGATGTGGCCAGGCAGCCTGATCTAACCACGGCCGGCCCTGGGAGAGCCGGACATGGCTGCCCTTGGCCTTAGGCGGCGCGTTCGACGCCCTTGGCCGGAGGCGGCGCCATGGCGGCCGGCGCCTTCGAAAAAAAAAATAATTTTTTTAAAAATAATGTATCTAGGCCAGTAATTGGACCGCCCAAATCAAATTATAGGGCAAAAAAATTTTTTGCCAGGGCATACATGCGCCTTCTATATATTTTATATATATACCTCCTTCCTCGATACTTTTTTCCTCGCCGCAAAGGTCAACCTCCCGTTACACTCTTATTAAATACGAAGCGTGGAAACATAAAAAATAAACAACCATAAAGTGAATTCCCCACAAACAAGCTTTCCCCTTTCGCCCTTCCTAGAGAATTTTTGGTCACGCAGCGCTATCTATGCTTCAGAAACGCCCTCGAATGATCATGTACCGTGCAGCACTCGACTCAAGAAGAAGGGATTGCCCATGGATCAACAAGCAGCGCACTGATACGACTCTCATTGAATACTACGTAATCTAATTTATATATGGAAAAAACTTAACGTGAATTATCGGCTATATTTTTAATTTGAATAATTTTTATTGGGTTTTGAGTAATGAAGTTTATTCACACCGAAAACATAGGTCATTAATGAAACGCCTACTTTTATATTTTTTTAAAGGTAATAATTTAAAGATATTTGAAATTAATTTTTACTACAATTAATTTTATAACTAAGATAAAATAGGTTAAAATTATTAAATTAATTTAAAAATCTATAAATATCTTAATTATTTATTTTTATATTTAATTATGTAGAGTTTGAATAATAAGACCTATTAAATTGGTTCAAATAAAAGTTGTGGGTAATATAAACTACTAAAATGCTGTTGTGCGCTACATAAAAATGCAGCGCATCAGCGGCGCAACGAGTCTGGGCCGTTGGATGAAAATCCAACGGCCCAGACTCGTTTTTTTTACCCTTCCTCCACCCGCGCCTCCCACTGTTCACGCCACCCCGCCCCCGGCTGGCCTTGGCCCCATCCCGCCCCCGGCCAAGCCCCCCTGGCCCCTCCCACAGCCGCTATCCCCCACCGCCCCCACCAGCGGCCGCAACGGCCCCCCACCCATTTTGCTCCCCACCCACACAAGCCCTGCCCCTCACACCGGTTTTTGCCGCACCCTGCCCCGGTCCCACCCTGCTCCCAGCCCTGGCACTCCCCCGGCCAACCCCCCCACCCCCGGCCCCACCTGCCGCTGTCCCCCACCGTCCCCGCCAGCAGTCGCGGAGGTCCCCCCTCCCACGTTGCTCCTCTCGCTCACGGCCGCCCGCGCCCCGCCGGCACCGCGCGTTTCCGAGCAGGCCCATCCAGCCCCAAGGCGGCGACATTGTTGGCCAACGGTAAGGTCGCCAGCAGGGGGTGGCACGCCAAAACAAACAGGGAAGAAACATTGGAGGGTATTTTGGTAATAAAAATTTTACTCGATTGGACTCGAGTTAATATTACAAAATAAATTTAAAAAATAAAATAATTTCATAATAAAAACTTAACTCGATCCCCACTTAAGTTAATATTACAAAAAATTTAAATAAAATTATTTCATAATAAAAACTTTACTTGATCCTGACTCGAGTTAATATTATGAAATAAATTTTAAAAAATAAAATAATTGATTTTAAAAATAAATTTTTTTAAAATAAAATGATTTTGTAATCCAAACTTGAATCGATCTTCTGCAGGACCGAGTCAAGTTGTGATTACAAAATAAATTAAAAAATAAAATAATTTCGTAATAAAAGCTTGACTCGGTCTAGACTCGAATTAAGTTTTTATTACAAAATAAAATTTAAAATTTTTAATTTCATAATAAAAACTTAATTCGATCCGACTCGAGTCAATAATATGAAATAAATTTAAAAAATATAAAATAATTTTGTAATAAAAACCTTACTCGATCATGTGCGGGACCAAGTCAAGTTTTTCATACAAAATAAATTTATTACCGAATAAATTTTTATTACAAAATAAATTTTAAAAAATAAAATAATTCCATAATAAATTATTTTAGCTCGAGTCGGGATCGAATAAAGTTTTTATTACGAAATTATTTTATTTAGTTTTTTTGTAATATTAACATAAGTTGGGATCGAGTTAAGTTTTTATTATGGAATTATTTTATTTTTTAAAATTTATTTTCCAATGTTAACTCGAGTCCGATCGAGCAAAATTTTTATTACCAAAATACTCTCCCATATTTCTTCCTCATTTGTTTTGGCGTGCCACTCCCTGCCGGCGACCTTGTCGCTGGTCGCCTGCTGGCCAACAATGTCGCTGCCTCAGGGCTAGATTGGCCTACTGGAAAATGCACGGCTCTAGTCTCGTGTGGGACCGAATAAAGTTTTTATTACAAAATTATTTTATTTTTTAAATTTATTTTGTAATATTGACTCGATCTCGTGAGGGATCGAGTCAAGTTTTATTACAAAATTATTTTATTTTATTTTTTAATTTATTTGGTAATATTGATTCGATCCCTTGCGAGATCGAGTCAAGTTTTAATTATTAAAAAAATTATTTTCAGTTATTTTGTAATATTAACTCGAGTCTGGGACCGAGTAAAGTTTTTATTATGATTCTACCCTCCCATGTTCCCTCCCCCCTCTCTTGCCACGCCACCCCACCGGGCGGGGGGGCGGGCCGACGGCGGGAATCACGAGGGTGGGGAGGCAGCTATGAGTGAGGGCGGGGGGGGTGAGGCTGCTGCGAGCGGGCTAGGGGGCAGTTGCGAGCCGGGCCGGGGCTGGGGGGACCGTGGCTGCGGGAGGGCGGAGGCAGGGGCGACCGGCAGGGAAGGTTGGCGGCTGGGGCGGGGGTACCGGAGGGAGAAATGGGGGGGGGGTGTTGAAAAATTGGAGAAATGGTGGGATGGGGTAAAAAAACGGGAATTGATTGATGACCTTTGGATTTTAATCCAATGGCCATCAATCCAATGTGCTGCATGTTTTGCAAAAGGCAGGCAGTGCACGGTATCAACCCTCATATAAACTATATAAGTTATAGTTCATGTATATAAAATATTTTTATATGGGCCTGAATCATGTTCATTGCCTTTAGCCATGATAAATAAGTTTTTTGTGTAGATTTGGAGAAAAAATAAAATTTAAATTTTATTAAAATAAAATTAAAATACTTCTCAAAATAACATATTAGTGACCGTCACTTCACTTCACCTTGAGCAACCAAGAATATGATAGGAATTAGATTGGATGTTTCTAGGGCTTATAAAGACTAAACCCTTAAAAAAATTACCTAGAGGACAATGGTCCTGCTTCTCACCGTAAAAGTTTCAATCAACCCTCGTCACAAACATTATCCATCTGCACGAACTTCTCGTACCTCAATAACTACCCCAATGTGTAATTCGACGTCTCATTTTGTCTACTAATTCTACACTCAAGTGTATTGGCTCATTGCTTCCGATTTATATCTTACCCAAAAAGTTTCGGATTGGATTCATATTCGGACTTTTCGGATATATAATATCTAATAATATTTAGATTGGATATGAATTTAGAGTCATCCGATCCATATCCAATCTGAACAGGAGATATTTATAAATTTATATTTTAAAATATTAAAAATAATATTTATTATTATTTTTATATATTTTTATATTAAAATTTATATATTTAATCTAGTCATAAACAATTAACTATGAGTTTGACAGATTCAGAACATATACGAATATGATAAATAAAATAGATATTATCTTTAAATTTAGATTATATTCGGGTTTGGATTTTCGAATTCAGATTAGATATAAATATAACAAATCTATTTCATATCCTACCCGAACTTATTCCTAGAACTTCACACTACTTGACATTAACGATATAATTAGTTAATCTTTACTTACAGGGATCTAACTAAAAGCTTATAATATCGTATAATAAAAGCACTAAGTTTTGAGTCAAGGTCGGCTCTAGCGAGCATGAGCCAATGTTTGTTTATTTACAATAGGCCACGGTTGGACTTTACCGATAAAAAATTCAAATAAAAGTTTACACATAACTCATCATAAAAATACCAAGTTTAGAGTAGTCGAGCATTTACGAACTAGTATTTGCTTTACTTTTATTGGGCTCTAATTTTTTCTTTTACATTACTTTATTTGAATTTTTATTCATAAAAAATTAAAATAATATATCTTTTAAAAAATTAATTTAAATTATATTTGTCCGACCAAGCACATACCGTGTTTGTTTACGTGAGTTAAATCATTGTTTAAAGACTTAGAGTTTGAATCGGACTCGGCCTAAGATAGAGTACAAAGTCGATTTGGAGTCATTTATTTTAATTTTTTAATTATAAAAATAAAAATATACAGAATTAGTATATATTATTTTTTTAACACTTAAAGTTAATAAATATATAATTTATATTACTTAAAAATATAAATTTAATTATTTTTTTAAAAAATAAATATTTTAATAACTTTTATAACATAATCGGAAGAGTCGGCTCAAGATTTTTATTTTTATTTTTATTTTTTTTAACAAGAGCGAGTTTTAAAACTCGGTGTGGAAGATGAAGCCAAATCAAACTCGGTCGAGCTATCAAATCAGCTTTTATACGAAGAAACTGCCCGACCGACCCACTACCAAATACCAGGTGGGCCCACCTCATGCCCGCGTGAAGAGCAGGGGAACCCATTTTCGTAAAATCACTTTCCATTTCGGATTTCATTTATTACACCACCCTTTTTCCGTTTCTAAAACTAGACCTTTCAACCAGACGCGTTCCTCACCGTACGACTTAACGTTACCAAGATTTCACCGTTGATTTTGCCAACACGGCCGAAATCAACGGGCAATATTATTAACGTCGTAATAAAGTTTTAAATAAACGTTTATTTATTAAGATACGCGATTTCGTGCGTTTGGGCAAATAAAGAATTTGCGGATGGTGCGTGGAGTCGGTCGTCTCTTCCCATTTTCCGACGAGTCGGCCGGCTTCCTCGCCGATGGGCCAGTGCTACGGCAAGCACGTCCCCATCGCCGGCGATGGAGACGGTGGATCGCCGAAGGCGGCGGCCGCGTGTCCGGCCCGGACGCCTACAGCGAACAACGGGTCGGCGGCGACGGGGGTGAGGGGGACGCCGGGGCAGCCACCGTCGTACGCGAGCAGCCCGTGGCGGAGCCCGCTGCCGCCGGGGATCGCACCTTCGCCGGCGAGGTCGACTCCTGGGCGGCGGTTCTTCCGGCGGCCCTTCCCGCCGCCGTCCCCGGCCAAGCACATCTCGATGTTGAAGCGGCGGTGGCGGCAGCAGCAGCCGCCCAAGGAGGGGCCGATCCCGGAGGACGGGGAGGCGGAGGCGGCGGAGAGGACGCCGCTTGACAAGCGGTTCGGCTACGGCGAGAACTTCGGGGCCAAGTACGAGCTCGGGAGGGAAGTGGGGAGGGGGCATTTCGGCCACACCTGCTCCGCCCGGGCCAAGAAGGGCGAGATCAAGGGGCAGCAGGTCGCCGTCAAGATCATCTCCAAAGACAAGGTGGGGTGTTTTCCATCGCTGTGAATTGCAGGTTTCTATTTTGTTTCCTCAAAGTTGATGTCTTTGTTGGTTTTGGATGCCAGTCTCCGTCTTAGAATTGGAAAGTGTATGCGGTTTGGATCAGAACCATGTAGAAAAGGGGATAGGTAGTTTTGAAAGTTTCACTTTTAGTGTATTTGAGCTTGATATGGCCAGATTGAGCTTAGATTATGTTGTTTTACTTCTTGATCTTGATTTGAGCTTAGATTGAGCTTAGTTTATTAGGGAAACATCTGCGTCAAAAGCATAGATTATATTTTCACTCGTATTGAACTCGGATAAATACTCAGCTGTGCTGCTCTGGATTGTACGGTTATAGAAAGAAAGAAATGTGTTGCTCACTCTTTTTGACCATATTTTATTGGAAGTCATTGGGAACCGAAGCTTACGGTACTGATCAATGAAAAATATATAAGAGAAGCCAAGCCTGTGAAGCTTGGCAATGATAAATATGCAGCTTTTGTGCTGTTGTATTTTCATGAACTGTTCTCGAATGTGTTGTTTGGAGTTGTACGGTTGTAGATATTATTGTGTGAATGAGAATGATTGAACTTAGAAGGAAAAGCAGAATTTTGTGCATTACTAATGCACAAAGTTTGGGAAGACATTGTGTGGTAGGGTATGGATGAGATTAACTATGGGATTCTTACTTTGATTGTTGGTAGGTGGTGGCTTACTGCTGAAAAGGAATCTAGGAGGATGCATTTTATGCTCTTGAATTTCTGAGCATCCAATTTAAAATTTCATTTCTGGTTGAACTGGCGACTTTTACAGTTGTTAAGCTTCCATATCCACAGTCCCTATTTGGGATTTGGTAGATGGTGACAATGACGGGATGATAGGAATGGTGTCTACAGGGAAAAAGCATTTGCGAAAATGTCCTGACTTCTGTATATGCTTAATGTAACATGATTACATACTTAACTAGGGCTGCAAAGCAATAGTCTTTGTTTTATATCTATGAAGCCTTATGGTCCATGGCTCTGATGACTTGTAGATGTATCTTGCATTTAGATGAGACCAAGCTATTGTACACTTTATTTGTGGTAGATTTTGAACCATTTAATGATGGTTTTATTTAATCATCCTGCAAAAAATGTGTTTTCCACTAGTTTTTTAAGATTAAAGTTGGAATTTAATATAGTATGAATCATGTGCCCTTCGTTGGAATCAATTGAAGTTCATTTTTTAAACTATATATATTTGTAACTGTGATGCGTCTCTCAATTTCTATAATCAAATTATTTGTTGCTTATATTTTAGGATAACAATTTATGTTTTTACCTTAATTTCCTTGCTAGATCCATGATATTTATTAAATGAGTTATTTTTTGTTTTGTGATTTTCTTTTAATATAAGGTTATTTTGGCAGATGACAACACCGATATCCATTGAGGATGTTCGTAGAGAAGTGAAAATATTAAAAACTTTGTCTGGTCACAAGAATCTTGTTAAATTTTATGATGCATGCGAGGATGCAAATAACGTCTACATAGTAATGGAGTATGTTCTTTTAATATCTATTGACATTACTTTTGCTTTTAAGTTTGTCACGGTATGAGATATGTGCTGAATTGCACATTCATGGATGTTAAGTCCTCACAGTTTGTTTCCATATCAGATTGTGCGAAGGAGAACTACTGGATAGAATATTATCTAGGTATTTGCTATTGCAATTTTAAGTGTCATGAGTAAACAAATAAATGCTTAGGAAAAGGAAAGTTGCTTCATTCTGTATGTCCTAACCACTTCCGTTCCATCATTTATGTAGAGGGGGA
Organism: Piper betle; assembly: GCA_033002965.1. NCBI lineage: Eukaryota > Viridiplantae > Streptophyta > Magnoliopsida > Piperales > Piperaceae > Piper > Piper betle. The sequence goes on from JAURVB010003656.1 coordinate 9,819, forward strand.
CGATATGCAGAAGATGATGCAAAGTCTATTGTTGTACAAATCTTAAGTGTTGTCTCCTTTTGTCACCTTCAAGGTGTCGTACACCGTGACTTAAAACCAGAGGTGCATATTTTGTTTATTTTTTTGTTGCTTGATTTGTTTTCAATACTCAGGTGGTGACCTTCTTTTATTCTATTGTTTCGACTATTTGAACATTATAATGTCATTGAGTTGTTCCTTGTGATCATTACTAATGAGTGAATTTGTCTTTCACATAACAGAATTTTCTTTTCACCACAAAGAGGAAGGGCTCCTATGAAACTTATTGACTTTGGTCTTTCAGATTTCATTAGACCTGGTATCTAACTATTTACACCTATGAGATGAATATTAGACTTTTATATGCTAACAAGAGTAATACCCTACCAGGGTCTGTAGCCCCTTTTAAAAAATTCTGCTTCAGCTGCATGCACAAAGATTTGTGCAGTTCCTATTGATTGAGAATCAGTTCAATGCTTTTATTTTTTCTGTATACAGCGTTGCTGTTGCTTTTGAAATGCTTACCTCTTGTTGAACAATTAATTACTAAGTGTTGATGTGAACTGATTTTAATCTTTACTCCTTCATCCAGAGGAAAGATTAAATGACATTGTAGGCAGTGCATACTATGTTGCTCCCTGAAGTTCTTCACAGATCATATAGTATGGAAGCAGATATATGGAGTATCGGCGTTATAACATACATCTTATTATGTGGAAGTAGGCCCTTCTGGGCTCGCACAGAGTCTGGAATATTCCGTGCTGTACTAAGAGCAGACCCAAACTTTGATGATGCTCCTTGGCCTGCAGTATCGCCTGAAGCTAAAGACTTTGTTAAGAGACTTCTAAAATAAAGATCATAGGAAAAGAATGACAGCCGCACAAGCTTTTAAGTAAGTAGAAATCCCATTTAATATTAATATTTTCACCAAAAGCTGATATATGTCAGTCCAATATGGAGCTGCCATAATTGTCTTCACTTGCGTTGTCAACTGGTATTTTCCATATAATAGGAAGTTAACTGTATTATGGTAGCTCACCCAAGTGATAAATTTATTTACGCATGCATCCCTATGATTTTTCAATTGGAAACAGAATCAGTACAAATTAGCATGTCAAGTATTTTGCTAGGCCAGACATCAAATGATCTCGGTCTAGCGATGTCATGATCTATCTTAGACCTGGTTGATATTTGCTAGGCAACACATTTAGTTCTGGTGGGGGAGAAGTCTGTCTTGCAATAAAATGATATCATTGTGATATTATGTTTCGTGGAAAATCATGAAGTGGACCCTTTCAGGATAAGTTACATTTTTGGAATATATCTATTTGAAGAAATATCTACAAAACTAGATTGATATTTGCTAGGCAAGATATATTGTTTTGCAAAGGGAAAAACTATTTTGCAGTCAAATAATAGGGATTTGTTGTGGCCGTGTTTCCAGGCAATTGAGAAAATGAGACGAGCAAGGTTAGCGTTCCAGAAGATCTTGGTCTCCTGAGGGTGCCAAAAATTCTAGATAATGACATTTAGAATGGCCTGTGTGTTTTTTTCTGACAAATAATCCCGTAATGATTTCGAGCTGTAAAAGGAAAACCTTGCTACAAATTGCCAGTGCTCACAGTTTATTTTAAATTTGAATTAGTAGTCGTATTTAATTTTTGGTTTTTTTGTGTCTACTTCAATATTCCTCTTTCACACATATGATGCAGAGTCGTATTTATGAAACTTTTTACCTCTGGCATACACTCAGTAACGTTCATGAAATTTGTGATTGCAGCTCACCCATGGTTAAGAGATCATAGTCGCCCCGTTCCCTTAGATATACTAATATACAAATTAATCAAGTCCTACCTCCGTGCTACTCCTCTGAAGCGGGCAGCATTGAAGGTGCTACTCCCCCTTTTCTACCGGCCGTGCCATTATAATTTGTCACTATAATAGGAGTTGAAAGTACATTTATGATTGTGTATGTATATTGATTATGTTTCAGGCCCTGTCAAGAGCTTTAACTGAGGATGAACATGTTTATCTCCGTGCTCAATATCAATTGTTAGAGCCAAACAGTGAGGGGCGAGTTTCTGTTGAGAATTTTCGAGCGGTTAGTGATCTGTCTCTAGCTTCTGGAATCAGGAGTCTTTTGATGTTGGCTTGAAGTTGATTTTTTAATTTCCATGAAATGATGATTTTACATGCTAGTTAGCATATTGATTGTGGAGTTGAAGGATATAAATAATTGAGATTCTTTCTATATTGTTAGGCCGTATCAAGGAAGTTTTTGTCTTATTTCACATGCATTTGTCAACTATTTTTTTAATTACTCTTATCAAGGAGTTGATTTTGCAGGCTCTTCAGAGAAATGCAACAGATGCAATGAAGGAATCCAGAGTTCCAGAAATTTTAAATTCGGTGAGTTTTTTATCTCAGTTTCTACTTTTCAGGCTTGAAATGCTGAATAATGAATGGAGTCTTCTACCAGTTTTATATTCCTGCATGGCGCTGCTATGGAAATTTGCTAGGCTTGTTCTTAAACATTTTATGAAAACGCGGTTCTGAAATTCGTCTGTCTTCCAGTATTTTGATGGAATGGCATGTGAAAAATATTTTGTTGGCAGCTTTTTGTAGTTTCCTTTATCATTTGATGGTAAAAAATTGAATGTTACCATTCATATTTCTCAAAAGTGGATTTTGGGCAGTCCTACATTTATGTTCATATTATCTGGAATGCCTTTTTATGTTGGACAAATGCTTTCTTCCATAGTTCTAATCCACTGTAAAATGGATATTATCCTAATGCTGGTGCTTGGATTTTCTTCTCACGTCACTCTCTTTTCTGTATCCATGCTAGATGGAGCAACTTTCATACAGAAAAATGAACTATGAAGAATTTTGGTGCTGCTGCTATCAGCACGTATCAGTTGGAGGCAGTTGATTGCTGGGAGCAGATTGCAAGCACAGCTTTTGAGCATTTTGAACAGGAAGGAAATAGAATAATCACGGTTGAGGAATTAGCTCGAGTCAGTAAACTTGATCGTCTCTTTGATCTATTTTATAATTTACACATTCATATTGATCTGAACATCCAACGTTATTTTTTATAGGAAATGAATCTAGGCCCTACAGCTTATTCGGTATTGCGTGAGTGGATCAGACCGGATGGGAAGCTAAATTTGACAGGTTACACTAAGTTTTTGCATGGAGTGACAGTTCGTAGCGCACAAAGACAACATTAGCATTATTGTTTTTCCTTTTCTTTTTCTCTTTTCTTGTTTTTGTAGAAGGGTTGATTGATCTTAATTCATACAAAATCGAGTTGTTTGTAGCACGTGTCTAAGGTTTTTCAACTGTCAAGAATGATGCATTTTGTACATTTAATAGTGCTGGGCTCATATTTCGAAGCCTGACCATTCAGATAAATTTTCGTTTTGCCATTTTGCAATGTGCAATTTGGTGCGTCCTTAGAACTTGTTGAAGTTCAATTCATTGTCAGATTATGGAACTGGCAGGGATGGGATGGGAGGTTTGAAAGTAAAAAGCATCTGGTGTTTGAGGACATTTTGTATTATGCATTCTTCGTCAATGCCAATCGTTTTTACCTTTCACGAGTTGCTGGAGGGACACTTTGAAATTTGCCCCTTCAAAGCTTTTCCAGTCGATTTCTGTTGATGGTTTCCTAGGGCAAATTTTATGGATGACTATTTTGCTGAAGTAATCAACCCTTCTTTTATATTTTGTCCCATTTCGTGAAAGTTTTTTAAAAAACATCTACTATATATTTTCCGACCTCGCCAATCACCTTTTTAGTGATTTTATCATTTCCATTTCTATTTTTCTAATGAATAGGCACAAAACAAAACGATGCAACCAAACACCCTATAAATTTTTAACTAAATCGAACCTTAATTTGAAATTGCTGAATTTCTTCGCTCAAAATCCATCAACCAGAATTTTTAAATTCTTCGATTCGAAATTATAATGAGGAGATCTCTCATATATCAATACGTAAGTCTCAAGAGTTCTTCCAAGTGGATGAGGGATCCCCAACACAAAGAAACATATAGTTAAGAGTTCTACTGGGCTGCATGTGTTTAAAAACAAGGGAAAGAATAGTTGGGACTTGAGCCCATTCAAGTGGGCTAATAATTCTTGGGCATCAACATTGTTTTCTTTTAGGGCTTTATAGAGTAATGTTGGGTTTATAGTGGGCCTTACTTTTTGTCTCATTCATTTAACTTCACTTTGTACAATAATTTAACCTTGCCAATTTTTTATCGTTTCCATACATTGATTACAAGTACAACAAGCGTGGGAAAAAATTCTCAATACCCAAATTTTGGATTAAAAAAATCAAATGGAAAATTCATAGTTTTATTTTGGCTAAAATATTTCCCAAGCCATCTCTTCAACGAGAATTAATATGTAATTGAGAACAATTGTTTTAAACCTTATCTTCAATCATTCGGAAATTTTTGTGCTGTTTTTGCTGTATGCTTGGTTTTAACAATGTTGAATCAGATTAAATATGTTATATCAGATTAACATAAATTATATCTTTTAAGAAATTTCATTCCATTTCACCTCATTATACTTCTATTTCATACATTTTTTTCATTTACATTATTTTCATGCCAACTAAATAAACCCTTATACGTAAATTAATGTACATAATTTTAAAATTCTTTTTTAATTCAAAAACTCTTTAAATTAACTCAACTCCATGATTTTTTGAGTCAAACTTCATGGATGACTCTTTACAGGTAGATTAATGTATAATTGATTCATTGAATTAAGTAATATAAATAATTAAATGCATTATATTTCTTTTAGTTCACTGAATTTTAAGGTAATAAAAATCATATATTATTTAATTTTTACGGTCAAAAGGAGCAATATGTTCTAATTTTATATAATTTTTATTTGCTAAATAGACTTTGAGTTGGCTTAGAGTCAAGTCTATGCTGACTCCACTCTATAGTATTAAAGATGGTTTTTGTGTATTAATTAATTAAGAAAAACAAAAAAGGTAGTTGTCATTGAAACACTTGAAAACTATATTAGATAATATGTGGTATATTGCATCGTATCACCTAGTTAAATCTGGTGGATTATTTTTAAATTCAGTTTGAGTTAGGCCTTCGTACCATTTTAATTCATAACCTATTTTTTTAATTTGGTAGTTCCTCAAAACACTGGTCTTAACTGCTATTTAATTAAATAATTCATTACAAAAAAATATTTTAATCTAATAAAATATTTTATTTGTAATTTTAAAATGGGAAGTTCAACTATATATTTTGTAAGGTAACCACAAAAATATTTAACGCTTTATAGCAATACACAATTACAACACTTATTCCTTAGCGATGTCACGGGGATTGATGGGAAAATAGCAAGCACACCTTAAATCGTGGACCCATGAAATTTCATGTCATCAACCACTTCGTTGATCCAACTACTTAGATATTTAATGGTTTTCACATTTCATAGCAACAATATATAATTTTATATGTAATCAGCTCATGTGACCTTGCAATGACCTCACACAGGAAGCCCAGATTAATATAATATATTGCCAGGTTCTTATCCAACAGCAACCTCTCAACTCCCAAAACTTGAATCAAACATACCAACTGTACGAGGGTTTGCAGAACATGCTAGGTATACAGATTCACCCACATTTCTATATGCATGCTTTAGCTCCCAATATGAAGAAAGCTCGACACGAATTTCTCTCTTGCTCATATATAAAATATATTTCGGGGTCCAACCTGCTTCCTTCGTATTGTATAAAGCCAAAACATGCATGCTTACATGCGACCACGTATTGAAACATTTGTACATATCAAACAAAATAATTAATTCCTAGTTTTGTACGTGAGTTATGGATGAACTTGTATCATGAACAACTTGTTGGTCTCTATATATTGTTGGGATCCATGATACTGGTTTTTAGGATTAAAGGGGCAGAAAGTTTGAAGGTAGTTTGAAGGTTGTGTGGTGGAAATTGTTAGAAGATAAATTTGATTAAGAATTAAATGGTTAGCTTTTACATCAAATTAATTTGATATAATAGTGTGGCTCATTTGCGTAAGGAGGAGCTTGATAAACACCAAGGAACTTTTGGAGGACCTAGTTCACAATTAGGGAACGTCAACTCGAGAGCCTCAACTCAACATAGGAACCAGAATAAGTTATATATAGAGTTTGAAGCTTTTCTACATTTTTTCACATTATTGGACCCTAGCTGCTTCCACGTCATTATCGCAACAGACGCTTTTAACGTCTTCGACATACTTATGTATAAAAACGTTCTAAAATCTAGAATCATCTAATTGAGATACTTTCTATTAAAATTATCTAAAATTCTATACGGGTTTGATCCCTCGAGAATGGTACAACCTCCTCGATTAATTTATAACTCACTTTGTCTGACGCGTACACACGCTCATGGTACGTGTGATTTGATTTTCTTATTTCTGTCTTACTATATGTTTGGGAAGAGATTTATATAATATGCCCGAAGGCAAATTGTGGTGGATCTTATTTTTAAAATCAAACTCAAGGGATCTTATCCTCGAGGGTTATTAATCAAAAAATTGATGATGATTATAGT